>CM029641.1:52666553-52886553 GCA_017311315.1 Dendrocalamus latiflorus
CTGAACTCCGTGCGAACGAAAACGCGGCAATGGAAGAAAACGTGTCGCAAACACCCCCAATGGACCTCACATGCGCTCTAACTCACTCCCGCATGCGTTTTGTGAACTTCCGAGCCGGTGTTAAACTTTCCACCAAAACGGGCTCGCTGGGTGCTCTGAACTCCGTGCGAACGAAAACGCGGCACCGGAGCAAGACGCATCCCAAACACACCCAATGGACGTCATATGCGCCCTAACTCACTCCGGCAAGCGTTTCGTGAACTTCCGAGCCGGTGTTAAACTTTCCACCAAAACGGGCTCGTCGGGTGCTCTGAACTCCGTGCGAACGAAAACGCGGCAATGGAAGAAAACGTGTCGCAAACACCCCCAATGGACCTCACATGCGCTCTAACTCACTCCCGCATGCGTTTTGTGAACTTCCGAGCCGGTGTTAAACTTTCCACCAAAACGGGCTCGCTGGGTGCTCTGAACTCCGTGCGAACGAAAACGCGGCACCGGAGCAAGACGCATCCCAAACACACCCAATGGACGTCATATGCGCCCTAACTCACTCCGGCAAGCGTTTCGTGAACTTCCGAGCCGGTGTTAAACTTTCCACCAAAACGGGCTCGTCGGGTGCTCTGAACTCCGTGCGAACGAAAACGCGGCAATGGAAGAAAACGTGTCGCAAACACCCCCAATGGACCTCACATGCGCTCTAACTCACTCCCGCATGCGTTTTGTGAACTTCCGAGCCGGTGTTAAACTTTCCACCAAAACGGGCTCGCTGGGTGCTCTGAACTCCGTGCGAACGAAAACGCGGCACCGGAGCAAGACGCATCCCAAACACACCCAATGGACGTCATATGCGCCCTAACTCACTCCGGCAAGCGTTTCGTGAACTTCCGAGCCGGTGTTAAACTTTCCACCAAAACGGGCTCGTCGGGTGCTCTGAACTCCGTGCGAACGAAAACGCGGCAATGGAAGAAAACGTGTCGCAAACACCCCCAATGGACCTCACATGCGCTCTAACTCACTCCCGCATGCGTTTTGTGAACTTCCGAGCCGGTGTTAAACTTTCCACCAAGACGGGCTCGCTGGGTGCTCTGAACTCCGTGCGAACGAAAACGCGGCACCGGAGCAAGACGCATCCCAAACACACCCAATGGACGTCATATGCGCCCTAACTCACTCCGGCAAGCGTTTCGTGAACTTCCGAGCCGGTGTTAAACTTTCCACCAAAACGGGCTCGTCGGGTGCTCTGAACTCCGTGCGAACGAAAACGCGGCAATGGAAGAAAACGTGTCGCAAACACCCCCAATGGACCTCACATGCGCTCTAACTCACTCCCGCATGCGTTTTGTGAACTTCCGAGCCGGTGTTAAACTTTCCACCAAAACGGGCTCGCTGGGTGCTCTGAACTCCGTGCGAACGAAAACGCGGCACCGGAGCAAGACGCATCCCAAACACACCCAATGGACGTCATATGCGCCCTAACTCACTCCGGCAAGCGTTTCGTGAACTTCCGAGCCGGTGTTAAACTTTCCACCAAAACGGGCTCGTCGGGTGCTCTGAACTCCGTGCGAACGAAAACGCGGCAATGGAAGAAAACGTGTCGCAAACACCCCCAATGGACCTCACATGCGCTCTAACTCACTCCCGCATGCGTTTTGTGAACTTCCGAGCCGGTGTTAAACTTTCCACCAAAACGGGCTCGCTGGGTGCTCTGAACTCCGTGCGAACGAAAACGCGGCACCGGAGCAAGACGCATCCCAAACACACCCAATGGACGTCATATGCGCCCTAACTCACTCCGGCAAGCGTTTCGTGAACTTCCGAGCCGGTGTTAAACTTTCCACCAAAACGGGCTCGTCGGGTGCTCTGAACTCCGTGCGAACGAAAACGCGGCAATGGAAGAAAACGTGTCGCAAACACCCCCAATGGACCTCACATGCGCTCTAACTCACTCCCGCATGCGTTTTGTGAACTTCCGAGCCGGTGTTAAACTTTCCACCAAAACGGGCTCGCTGGGTGCTCTGAACTCCGTGCGAACGAAAACGCGGCACCGGAGCAAGACGCATCCCAAACACACCCAATGGACGTCATATGCGCCCTAACTCACTCCGGCAAGCGTTTCGTGAACTTCCGAGCCGGTGTTAAACTTTCCACCAAAACGGGCTCGTCGGGTGCTCTGAACTCCGTGCGAACGAAAACGCGGCAATGGAAGAAAACGTGTCGCAAACACCCCCAATGGACCTCACATGCGCTCTAACTCACTCCCGCATGCGTTTTGTGAACTTCCGAGCCGGTGTTAAACTTTCCACCAAAACGGGCTCGCTGGGTGCTCTGAACTCCGTGCGAACGAAAACGCGGCACCGGAGCAAGACGCATCCCAAACACACCCAATGGACGTCATATGCGCCCTAACTCACTCCGGCAAGCGTTTCGTGAACTTCCGAGCCGGTGTTAAACTTTCCACCAAAACGGGCTCGTCGGGTGCTCTGAACTCCGTGCGAACGAAAACGCGGCAATGGAAGAAAACGTGTCGCAAACACCCCCAATGGACCTCACATGCGCTCTAACTCACTCCCGCATGCGTTTTGTGAACTTCCGAGCCGGTGTTAAACTTTCCACCAAAACGGGCTCGCTGGGTGCTCTGAACTCCGTGCGAACGAAAACGCGGCACCGGAGCAAGACGCATCCCAAACACACCCAATGGACGTCATATGCGCCCTAACTCACTCCGGCAAGCGTTTCGTGAACTTCCGAGCCGGTGTTAAACTTTCCACCAAAACGGGCTCGTCGGGTGCTCTGAACTCCGTGCGAACGAAAACGCGGCAATGGAAGAAAACGTGTCGCAAACACCCCCAATGGACCTCACATGCGCTCTAACTCACTCCCGCATGCGTTTTGTGAACTTCCGAGCCGGTGTTAAACTTTCCACCAAAACGGGCTCGCTGGGTGCTCTGAACTCCGTGCGAACGAAAACGCGGCACCGGAGCAAGACGCATCCCAAACACACCCAATGGACGTCATATGCGCCCTAACTCACTCCGGCAAGCGTTTCGTGAACTTCCGAGCCGGTGTTAAACTTTCCACCAAAACGGGCTCGTCGGGTGCTCTGAACTCCGTGCGAACGAAAACGCGGCAATGGAAGAAAACGTGTCGCAAACACCCCCAATGGACCTCACATGCGCTCTAACTCACTCCCGCATGCGTTTTGTGAACTTCCGAGCCGGTGTTAAACTTTCCACCAAAACGGGCTCGCTGGGTGCTCTGAACTCCGTGCGAACGAAAACGCGGCACCGGAGCAAGACGCATCCCAAACACACCCAATGGACGTCATATGCGCCCTAACTCACTCCGGCAAGCGTTTCGTGAACTTCCGAGCCGGTGTTAAACTTTCCACCAAAACGGGCTCGTCGGGTGCTCTGAACTCCGTGCGAACGAAAACGCGGCAATGGAAGAAAACGGGTCGCAAACACCCCCAATGGACCTCACATGCGCTCTAACTCACTCCCGCATGCGTTTTGTGAACTTCCGAGCCGGTGTTAAACTTTCCACCAAAACGGGCTCGCTGGGTGCTCTGAACTCCGTGCGAACGAAAATGCGGCACCGGAGCAAGACCCATCCCAAACACACCCAATGGACGTCATATGCGCCCTAACTCACTCCGGCAAGCGTTTCGTGAACTTCCGAGCCGGTGTTAAACTTTCCACCAAAACGGGCTCGTCGGGTGCTCTGAACTCCGTGCGAACGAAAACGCGGCAATGGAAGAAAACGTGTCGCAAACACCCCCAATGGACCTCACATGCGCTCTAACTCACTCCCGCATGCGTTTTGTGAACTTCCGAGCCGGTGTTAAACTTTCCACCAAAACGGGCTCGCTGGGTGCTCTGAACTCCGTGCGAACGAAAACGCGGCACCGGAGCAAGACGCATCCCAAACACACCCAATGGACGTCATATGCGCCCTAACTCACTCCGGCAAGCGTTTCGTAAACTTCCGAGCCGGTGTTAAACTTTCCACCAAAACGGGCTCGTCGGGTGCTCCGAACTCCGTGCGAACGCAAACGCGGCAATGGAAGAAAACGTGTCGCAAACACCCCCAATGGACCTCACATGCGCTCTAACTCACTCCCGCATGCGTTTTGTGAACTTCCGAGCCGGTGTTAAACTTTCCACCAAAACGGGCTCGCTGGGTGCTCTGAACTCCGTGCGAACGAAAACGCGGCACCGGAGCAAGACGCATCCCAAACACACCCAATGGACGTCATATGCGCCCTAACTCACTCCGGCAAGCGTTTCGTGAACTTCCGAGCCGGTGTTAAACTTTCCACCAAAACGGGCTCGTCGGGTGCTCTGAACTCCGTGCGAACGAAAACGCGGCAATGGAAGAAAACGTGTCGCAAACACCCCCAATGGACCTCACATGCGCTCTAACTCACTCCCGCATGCGTTTTGTGAACTTCCGAGCCGGTGTTAAACTTTCCACCAAAACGGGCTCGCTGGGTGCTCTGAACTCCGTGCGAACGAAAACGCGGCACCGGAGCAAGACGCATCCCAAACACACCCAATGGACGTCATATGCGCCCTAACTCACACCGGCAAGCGTTTCGTGAACTTCCGAGCCGGTGTTAAACTTTCCACCAAAACGGGCTCGTCGGGTGCTCCGAACTCCGTGCGAACGAAAACGCGGCAATGGAAGAAAACGGGTCGCAAACACCCCCAATGGACCTCACATGCGCTCTAACTCACTCCCCCATGCGTTTTGTGAACTTCCGAGCCGGTGTTAAACTTTCCACCAAAACGGGCTCGCTGGGTGCTCTGAACTCCGTGCGAGCGAAAACGCGGCACCGGAGCAAGACCCATCCCAAACACACCCAATGGACGTCATATGCGCCCTAACTCACTCCGGCAAGCGTTTCGTGAACTTCCGAGCCGGTGTTAAACTTTCCACCAAAACGGGCTCGTCGGGTGCTCTGAACTCCGTGCGAACGAAAACGCGGCAATGGAAGAAAACGTGTCGCAAGAGAAGGCCCGACCCTGTATAAATCCTTGTGTCTTTTTCTGTGTGTGGTTAGATGTTTAAGAGATTTCCCGAACCAAATAATCAAACGTAAGATCGATACTGAAACATTGACAAGCATTAAAATAAATGTGCTATAAACAAGATTAGACACATCACAACTAAAAACTTGTGTTACTCGCGCCCAAGAACGCTCGAGACCATGTGCTCGAGAATGTTCGAGACCCCGTGCGGGAGAATCCTCAGACGGGAAAAACATTTTTGGTATAGAAAAAATTCAGACCCCTTCAAAATACCAGAAATTTCAAAAAAATTTGTTTTTTAGAAGATTTCGTTTGAAAAATTCAAACGCATAGTTTGAATTCAAGAAATTCAGTTAATTTTGAAAATTTTAGAATCTACATCGGCGCCACGTACCCATCCCTTGCTAATGGTCGCATTCGTGCCATGGCTGCCTCCCCCCTTGCCGGCACTGCCTTTCCACGTCGACGAGGGTGTAGCACGCGGGGTACTCGAAGGCGTTGATGCAAGCCTTCGGTGTGAGTGCCGAACTCAACCCTTGTAGAGCTGCGCGACGGTGGCATTAGGGGCTGGGTGGTGAGGGAGGGGGAGAAGGAGCGGAGGAGCAACAGTAGGGGAGGTGGCACCAGCATTGGACGGGATTGAGTCCCTGGAGAGGGAGATTGAGTCGCTGTCACTGATTGGAGGATGGGGAAGGACAGAAGGAGTCAGGGTCTCCGAGGCCATGTATAGTCCTTGGGCGACGACGCACTTGCATTTGCAGCCTTGGGCTGGAAAAATTTTGAAACAAGCCAAATATTTTGGTCGATTTGGGCTTTTTTCGAGATAGGCCGAGAAAATTGATTTTTGCCAAAATTCATGAATTTCAGCCCGAAAATGTATTCCCTGCATCTAGAACCCTATGTCTAGGAGAATTATTAATGTGCAAATAGAACATTACTAAGGAAATATACATTATCATAAAAGTTCCCTGACATTTATCATCAGTTACGAGAGTTCTATTGAACAAGTTCTAGATTAACAAGCTATTTTACTACGACAACAGTAAGGAACATAAAAGTGATGCTCTAGGTCATTATTATTATTAGGTGTGGTGCAAAGATGCTACTCCCATTCCCTGCTTGTCATTACCATGGTCACCTAAAAAAACCAACAGCAAAGTAAGCGTGAGTTCAAGACTCAACAAGTACATATCAAAACAGAAACATCTGCTGACACAATCTCCATTTTAACCTCCATTCCTTTAATTGTTCATATACATTAATCTTTTCATTTTCATTAACTTTCTATTATGCATTTACACATCCTTATCATGAAAACAATGCAACTGCATATGCACATGGCAAACACAACATAAGATAATAATCTTCCCATGTCATTTACATTGTTCACATCATCGTAACGATAAGCATATTGGAATATCACTTTTCTTTTACTAATGCAATTCAATGCAATGTTTGTGCACCCATCACTTTTCGGAATATCACTTTTCAACTTCTCTTTGGCTTAAACCGGTATAACAGAGTGAGCACCCACCAATGCTCACTCAAGCCCACCCTTTTTATGTGGAACCTTAATAGCCTGTCCTATTTCATAAGGGGATCTCAATCTCCACTCTCGTAGTGTGTCTACTGAAGTAGATATTATTCTTCCCACTCCCGTGGGAGGTCCACACCAAGTAAACCATAGATGCCACAAAGGCCATCTCTTTCCATGATATATATGCACATGATGTAACATTTCTTTTTAAGCATGTCAATACTTCATGTTCCATTAATCATTATTCACCAACATATAACATCAAATAATCATATCATGTACCATTACCATTATGTATCATGACGACATGAACCAAGAATCATTATAAAGTTATCGTGTAAATAGGTAAACATGTATAATCATATCAACTGTCAAGGTAAAGATTGCATCAAATTCAACAAATAACAACAATAAACTCAATTTGCCGCTTTATCATGCACTTGTTTGTTTAACCACAAGAATGATACGTGGATGACACAGATCCTGAACCTTCACTTGAGCAAACATCACTCATCCCAATACATCACTAAAACAATACATGTACACATAAACGAATGACATCGCTCCTATGTGCAAACCCGACACAACTTTCTTTTACCGGATGCTTTCCCATTGTCCCAATAATTAAATGACCATAACTTCCAATCTACCCCCACCAAATCAGGGTTTGAAGCACTTTATAGGAAGCTAATAAAATTATCTACCTTTTTCTAGTAGATCAAGTTCTTAGATTATCCCTTTAACATGCCTAAAACCTCAATAGAGGGCACTACACATGGAACCCATCTATTAACTGTGTTCTAGCCATTCCAATGCATCAATCTTGCTAATCCCCACTTTGACCTCTATAGAAATCGATAAATAAGCATGGAAAGAAGGATTTGAGGTGTTACCCTAGCAATGAACAGCTAGATCGGGGCACTTTCTTCCTCTTCGTAGCCCGATCTGGCGCTGGTTCAGCCTCCTCTCCTCTCCCTTCTCTCTCTCGATGGAGCCTTCCTATACTCTCTCTTTCTCCTTTCCTCCCTTCCCTCTCCTCTCCCAGCTAGCTCTTTGCTCTCCTCTCCCTTCCTCTCCCTCCTCTTCTTGGTCAGTGGGAAGAAAGGCAGCATAGGTGGCGAAGGGGAGCAAGGAAGTGTTGAGGTTGGTGGCCTTAGCATGGCTCCCCTGAGGAAATGACGGCGTCCAACATGGGGCAACTATGGCAGTCGCCGATGGGAAGGAGTGGTAGCGGTTGCACAGCAATAGCGCGATGAGACCGGGAGCTGTCAGCGATGCCGACTTAGGGCGACTATGAGTGGTGACGACATGTGATGGTGTGCCAAGGGAGGCACAGTGGCGGCAAGCTGCGGCGTGTAGGGGTGACAGTGTGGACTATGGCACCCCATGGCCAGGGCTCGATGGTAGCTGCCCATGGTGGTATGTGCGGAGGGCGAGGGCGACGATTTTGGCAGCGAGAGGAGGGAGTGGCTAGGGAGAGGATAAGGCTCCTGCCTCCCCTTGGCTTGCCATTATGAGCGGGTCGACGTGGGCCAGGCTAGCTTGGCTTTGTGCCTGGCCCAACCACCCCAATTCTCTCTCTCTCTAGTATTACATTCTACCCCTTAACAAAATTCGACCCCGAATTCTAATGCTCGGCTTCTACATGAAAACAAAACGAAATGAACTGAACAGGAAACAACCCCATCACGTATCCATTGAGAACAACTCTGGGTACCTCTCGAGCATGCAAGACTCCAATTCCTAGGTTCCTTCTCGCTCAGTTTGATGCAACCAAAGCGCCAAACAAACTTTAACATCTTGTGCCTCAACACTCTATGATTCCTTCAGAATCTGCACTAAATGAGACTTGAAGGTGAGGTCTTGCATAATGGTCAACGGTTCTAGCACAATCTCATGCTCCAAATCCTTTTGGTACCTTCTCAACATAGAAACGTGGAACACGTTATGCACTCCAAACAATGACTCAGGGAGGTCCATGAGATATGCCAACTTTCTAATTCACGCCAGAATCAGAAATGACCCAATGTATCTCAGGCTAAGTTTTCCTTTGGTACCAAATCGCACAACGCCTTTAATGGGAGACACTCTCAAGAGCACCTGATCACCCAACTCAAATTCTAATTCTCGCCTTCGGACATCCACATAGCTTTTCTGCCTACTCTGAGCAGCTAGTAGATTATGTCTAATTTCTACCACTCATGCCACTGTTTGTTAGACCCGATTCAGACCCAACACTGCCTTATCACCAACAACATCTCAATAAAGAGGCAACCTACACTTCCGTGCATGCAAAATCTTGAATGGCGCTGCCCAAAACTAGAGTGGCAGCTGTTGTTGTAGGCATACCCTGTGAGTACAAATTGATCCTCCTAGCTAACCTTCAAAGACAAAACACAAGACCTCAACATGTTCTCTAGTATTTGAATGGTGCGTTCGGACTGCTCATCCATCTGCGGATGGAAAGTGGTACTAAACCAAAGTTTCATGCCCAGAGCACTCTACAAACTCTCCTAAAACTTGGAGATAAACTTGGCATCTATGTTTGAAATTATGGACTTGGGCACGCCATGCAACTTCACTATCTCCTTCACATAAATGTGTGCCAAATCACTTGTCGTGTTCATCGTACGAATAGTGATGAAGTGCACTTACTGAATCGATCCATTACTAACAAAATCACATCCTAACCTCACTGGTCCTATTGGTCCAGCATAGACACGACATGAATAGTAAATAGGTCGTGCCAAGCCGGCTTGACTGGGCATGCCGTGCTTGGGTTGGCACCTTAGCATAGTGGGTTGGTCCGACATGCGTAGTAACTCTCCTGTGGTAGTGCAGTAAAATTGCTTATGGTTAACTGTGAAATTACTTGCATTAGGGTTACTGCACTCTTCTAAGCCTGGACGGGAGACTTGTTAGTAAAATTAGTTGTAGCTGGCAGTAAAAAATACTTATGACTCAGTGACTGGCAGTAAAATTGGTTGTGGTTGCAGTAAAATTACTTATAACTGATAGTAAAATTACTTATGACTAACAGAAAAATCGATGGACTATTGGTGGCTCATTTGGCTAAGCATGCCTGGGCCAGGCTGGCATGGTCCGATCCCTCTCCATGCCATGTCTAGGCCGGAGGATAGGCACGTGGGCTAACACGGTAACTTATTCAGACCAGTTGTGCAGGGTCTAATCAGATCGTGTGCTATCTCGATCCATGTCGTGCCGTACTAGGGTGATATATTTGGCCAAGTTTGACCGCCATGTCTCCCTTGTCTCTGCTTCCATTCCTTCCTCACCAGCTACGGGCTCTCTACCACTTTCTTCTTAGTGGGGCTCTCGTCCATATCCACTTTAACGCAGTCAAGAGCAATGCTGCGAACCTTACAAAGATAACGGGTCTCTTTTTTCAGCTTCTAAAAGCTGTTTTTTAGTTTTTCTATAATAACTAATTTTCAAACGGAACATCTTTTTATGGTGGGGTATACAAGTTGATTGTATTATATACTGTATCGACTTTATTTATATCAGCCAAAATTGTACGCGAGTTTCTGTTATTCCGTACTCTTTTCATGAATAGATCAAAATCTATAAACCGTAATAAAAAGATATAAACGAAAGCCAAAAAGAATATGAAGCGGAAGCAAAAAGAACATGCCCCTATATTTTCAGCGGATGCAATCTCCTCATCAAACATGTCTCGCGCTTTCTCCTCTGTTGTAAAAGATTTAATGAAGTTTATCATGAGGCTGTTGTTTCCATTGTACCTTGCCTTCGTTCTTGTAATTAGCTCTGAAGGTCAACCCCGAAACTGTGACACCTCTAATATAGACGACTGGTATGTACCTATATATAATTCATATCCCCTCACAAATATTTATGGTTTTTCTCTATCGAAAGGAGGCTGGATGTCCCGGAGTCTGAGACTTTTGGAATGAAGTTCTCATCAAGAAGTATATCGCCAGATTTCACATCTTCATGAAGGGATTTTTGAGTGGCAGAGAATTGCATGTTGGCAAGAGCTTCCGCTGAGTCAACAGCAATATTTAGCTGTGTCCCCAATGAGAGAGAAGCTTTGGTGGTTATTCTTGGCATCATGAAGAACATCATAGAGGCTTCCTTTCGGGGCAAACTCAGAGACCAGCATTGGAACATCCACCGTGCCGTTGGTTTTCCGGCTCTAGAGATAGGCTGTGATCTCGCAGCCGATGATCACGAGCTCGTTGCGCGTGTCCGAGATGCGGTACAGGCCCTGCGGATCAAGGGAAATTGGTGCTTCTGAATAAGCTCCCGACAGGCTCGCCGGACGCGCTGTAGCATTTCCAGGCAATCGGCAGTTCCACCCGAGCCCCGCTTTCCGCAAGGGACAGGTTCGGCACCTTGTAGTCCGTGCTCGGCGAGGAAGGGCGGCGACGGCTCGGGGAGGCGGCTGGCGAGGGCTCGAGGGAAGCGGCCGGGGAGGGCTCGAGGGAGGCGACGGCTCGAGGGAGGCGCCGGCGAGGGCTCGGGGGGGGTGGCCGGCGAGGGCTCGGGGAGGCGGCCGGCGAGGGCTCGGGGAGTTGGCGGCGACGATGGGGTCGGGGAGGCGGCGGCGACGACGGGCTCGGGGAGGTGGCGGCGACGACGACGGGCTCGGGGAGGCGACGGCTCGGAGAGGCAGCGACGAGGGTTCGGCGAGGCGACGGCTCGGGGAGGCGGCCGGCGAGGGCTCAAGGAGTTGGCGGCGACGACGGGGTTGGGGAGGCAGCCGGCGAGGGCTCGGGGAGGCGGCGGCGACGACGGGCTCGGGGAGGTGGCGGTGACGACGGTCTGATCAGGATTTAGATCTAGATCGAATAACTGTAGCGCACACGGAAAACCCTAGCCAGAGGGTATATATAGGAGGCTTATTACAGACGGTTCTAAACTTATAACCGTCTGTGATATCAATATCACAGACGGTTCTACATTTAGAACTGTCTGTGATAATAAACATCACAGACGGTTCTACGTTTAGAACCGTCTATGATAATAAACATCACAAACGGTTCTAAACTTATAACCGTCTGTGATATTGATATCACAAACAGTTCTAACTTTCACCGACTGTAGTTATTAAGACAAACACCAACCAGCTGTGCGCATTCATGATCAAACAGCTGTATTCATATACAACACCAACCAGCTGCATTCACACATAAATGCCAATTCAGAAATACATCATACATATACAGAAATGCCAATTCACATATACATCATACATATACATCACATATACATAAATGCCAATTCACAAATATATCACACTGCAACATTGTTCTATACATAAATGCCAATTCACAAATACATCACACTGCAGCATTGTTCTATACATCATACATATACATAAATGCCAATTCACATATACATCACACATATACATCACATATACATAAATGCCAATTCACAAATACATCACACTGCAGCATTGTTCTATACATAAATGCCAATTCACATGTACATCACTCATATACATTACATATACATAAATGTCAATTCACATATACATTCACATATATGTCGCACATTCTCATTGTACTTGCTTATTTTCCTTTAAAAATTAGCCCTTCATCATGATCCATGCGTACGTAACTAGTTTCATCACGTTGTTCGTCGTCGACCCTTATGCCATTAGTTCCAAAAGGAGGTAACTCGTCAAATTGATTGTATTCTTCCTCGTCAACTACATTCTCTACTCCGACAATTCTCCTTTTTCCATGAAGAACTACATGGCGTTTCTTATTTGCCGGGTCGGTTACATAGAAAACTTGAACAACTTGGTTGGCTAGCACGAATGGTTCGTCTTTGTACCTGACACGTTGGAGGTCCAAACCACGTAGTCGAGCTCCCGAATCTCTTCTATGAACTCATAGTACGAGTTTCTCGACCCATCGGTACTGAATGCATCTATGCAGACACCGTTGTTCTGGTTTGTGCTCTTTACATCCTAAGACTGCGTATAGAATGTGTACCCATTTATGTCATATCCTTGCCATGTCACAATTGTAAATGTTGGCCCTTTTGCCAACCATGTCAGCGTCTCACTTAGCGAGCTCCTAGCGATTTGCTCCTTCAAACATTTGTTGAATTGACTGTTGTGTTGCCTTATGATCCAAACATCTGGCCGCTCCGGATGTTGTTACCGAAGCACATTTTTGTGCTGGTCGACATAAGGCGCCACTTCAGTCATGTGTTGCAAGACCGTGAAATGGGCTTGAGTATACATGTCCATATCTGCAGTGATTGCTTTCCTTCTGATAGTTCCGATACCCTTCAGCCTCCCCTTATGACGAGATTGAGGCACACCTATCGGTTGAATCTGATCCATATAATTGATACAAAACTCAATGACCTCTTTGCTTGCATAACCTTCGACGATGCTGCCCTCCGGCCGAGATCGATTCCGTACGTACGACTTGAGAATTCCCATGAACCTCTCAAATGGGTACATGCTACGTAGGAATACGGGCCCGCACATTTTAATCTCCCACACAACGTGAACAATGAGATGGACCATGATATCGAAAACCAAAGGAGGGAAATACATTTCAAGGTGACATAGAGTCATCACCACCTCGTCCTGCAGAGCATCTAGTCCTTCGGGATCGATGACCTTCTGAGCAATTGTGTTAAAGAAATAACATAGCCTCATGATTGTCTCTCGGACTTTGATCGGCAAAATATTTCTAATTGCAATAGGGAGCATCTGTGTCATCAGCACATGACAATCATGAGACTTCATGTCATTTAACTTCAAATCTTGCATCGAAACAAGTTTCTTCACATTGCCGGAGTAATCAGACGGAACTTTGACACCATGCAAGCACTGGCACAGTTCTGTTTTCTCAGCCTTGGATAGAGTGTAACATGCAGGGGAAGGTACTTTCATCCATTATCAGTGCGTGTCGGTGCTAACTCAGGCCTGATGTCCATATCAGACAAGTCAAGCTGTGCGTTGACGCCGTTCTTTGTTTTATCACGAATGTTCAGTAAGAGACCAATCAAGTTGTCGCATACATTCTTTTCTACGTGCATGACGTCGATGCAGTGTCGAACATCTAGGTACTCCCAATAAGGTAAGTTCCAAAATATTGATCTCTTCTTCCAGGTGTTCTTCTCATGAGGCCTCAATTTACGTCGCTTTCCGAGGACAACATCTAAATCCTTAACCATATCATAAACCTCGTGTCCCCTTAAATGCCTTGGAGCTGAACCATCTTCCTTCTCTCCGTCAAATTGTTTCTTCATCTTACGGTATGGGTGAGCCCTCCAAAGGAACCGGCGGTGACGCATGTAGACCGTTTTGCGTGAGTGTCTCAGTCACACACTCTCGGTATCGTCTAAACAGTGGGTACAAGCTTTGGCACCTTTTGTATTATGGTCCGATAGGTTACCAAGGGCAGGATAATCATTTATGGTGCAGAACAATAAGGAGCGCAGAGTGAAGTTCTCTCGTTTGTATGCATCCCATACCTGTACCTCTTCGTTCCACAGTACTTTTAGATCTTCCACCAACGGCGCTAGGAATACATCAATATCATTCCCAGGTTGTTTTGGCCCTTGGATAAGTATCGACAGCAAAATATACTTTCGCTTCATACATAACCAAGGAGGAAAATTATAGATGCAGAGAGTCACGGGCCATGTGCTATGTCGGCTGCTTATGCTACTGAAAGGATTCATTCCATCTGTACTCAGTCCAAACCTTATATTCCTTGGTTCTGCACCGAAGTCTGCAAAACTCCTATCGATGTTTCTCCACTGCGCGGAATCAGCAAGGTGTCTTAGCATTCCATCCTTCTTGCGCTCCTCCGAGTGCCAACGCAGCAGTTTTGCCTCCTTTGGATTTGCAAAAAACCTTTTCAAATGGGGAATTATAGGAAATACCATGCCACCTTAGCAGGAGGTCCTTTCTTCACAACTGTTCCCTCGCCATCATCTGATTGATTGTTACGTTTGTGTCGGGATGCGTTGCACACCGGACATACATGCATGTTTGCATACTCTTTACGGTAGAGGATACAGTCGTTCGGACATGCATGTATTCTTTCTACTTCCATTCCCAACGGACAAAGAACCTTCTTGGCTTTATATGTGGTTTTAGGCAACTCATTTCCCTCCGGAAGCATGTCCGCTAAAAGACCTAGCAGCGTCGTGAAACTCTTGTCGGACCAACCGTTGCTTGCCTTCAATTTCAACAGTTCAAGCACGGCCGACAACCTCGTATACTTGCAGCACGTGAACAAAGGTTTCTCCGAGTCCTCCATCAAGCCCCGGAATTTAACATACACTCTCTCATCATAGTTCTCTTCTACATCGCGAAGCATCTGATCTAGATTATCATCGTGCAACCTTTCCGAATCCAAACCACAATCGACATCATCCGGTGGCATGTCATTCACTTCATCGACGATTTCATCCGGCGGCATATCATTCACTTCACCGGCGATGTCATCCGGCGGCATATGATCATTCACTTCGCCATGACTGGTCCAACACGTATAACCCTTTTTGAAACCCCTCCGGATCAAGTGTGCTTCAATTTGCCCTCGGTTCTTAAACATCTTTAAATTCTCGCAGTCAGTGCATGGACAGTACATATATTCCACCCCCTTATTCAACATATCCTCCTCGGCGGCTCTTGTAAAAGCAGACACGCCATTAATGTACTCTTCACTCACACGACTCGCGGCATACATCCAGCTTCGGTCCTACATAAATAACAATTTAGTATTAAAAATTAGATTAACTAATTATTACTACATATATACCGGCCACATGTATTATATTGAGGCTTAATTTGCTAGCTCAATTCATATTATAAACACAAAAGCTATTATATAACCAACAATTTTACAAACCATCTTCAATAACTCACCAATTACTTACAACTAAATTGTAATGCAAAGAAAAAATAAAATTCATTACTAACCATATCTAGAGCAACCAGGAAAGTATAAATCTTCAAAGCTCAATATCTGCCTCCTCCCACCAAATTAACTGGCCTGAAATCGCCAAGCTTGCCTCCTGAGCGAAAGAGTAAAGCACCAGCTAGATCTGGATCGAAAGGATCGGACAGATGCGGTCTGAGCAGCGCAATAAATGCCTACTTGCATTATCACAGACGGTTTTTAATAAAAAAAACCATCTGTGAATTATCACAGACGGTTTTTTGTTCAAAACCGTATGTGATAACCAGTTTATCACAGACGGTTTTTCATTACAAACCGTCTGTGATACTTTAGTATCACAGACGGTTCATCGGTAAGAACCATCTGTGATACTCCTTTTCTCAGACGCCGCCAACACAGACGGTGTCCAAATTAAACCGTCTGTGTTAGTTTCAATCACAGACGATTTTGTCAAATCGTCTGTGATTGGCCGTCTAGTATTAGGTTTTCTGTAGTAGTGATCCGATCGAGACAGTCTCATCACGGGACGTTGGTGTGTGGTTAGGCAGGAAAGCGACACAATTTCTTCCCTTTTTTGTTGCGTTGCACTGGTTGAGTGGTACGAAAACCACTAGTGGTTTTTGTGAGGTGAGGTGGCGCGAGTTTCAGCCGCATGCGTTACATTTTGAATCTTGGGAGCTGCGCCGTTTCATAAACCAATTCAAAGGTCTCTGTTCTGGTAATCTTCTCTCTTCCGAAGCATCTTCCTCTTTGCTAGGAATGAACTTTTTTGTCGTCTCTGCTAGGAATGAAATTGCTTTTTAGCGTCCTTCTAAAGGAATTGAATTTTAATTTTTTGCAAACTTCTCTAAAAAGTGAAATAGTAACAAATGGTTTCGTACATGCTGCATTTGATTTTTAGTTTAAGCGGACTGCAGGCACAATACATTCTTTTAAACAAAAAAAATCCTGTTTCTGATTGTACTAATTTTGCTCCCATATGTACACCGATTTGCTCTTTAGTTTGCAAAAGTTTTGCACCAATTTTGCTCCTGCGTTTGCACTAATTTTCCCTCAAATTGCTTTTATATTTGATCTTGAATTTACACACATTTGTACTGGTATTAATCTGCTTCTTTAAATCAACATAGTTTTGCTTCCTAATTGCTCTTAGATTTGATCTTGAGTCTGCACACATTTGTACTAGTTTACTTCTAAACTTGTACTAATCTACTCTTGAATTGCTCTTTGATTTTGATTTTAAAATTAAGCATATTTGTACAAATTTGCTCCTAAATATGTACTAATATGCACCTCAATTTAATGTAGTTTTTCTCCTGAATTGCTTTCTAATTTGATAGTGAATTTACGAATGTTTGTACGGATTTGCTCCCAAATATGCAGCATCTTGCTTCTCAAACTTGCACCAACTTGCTCTTGAATTACTTTTAAATTTGCTTTAGAAATTGTAAAAATTTGTCTCTAAAATTACTCTAATTTGTTTTCAAATTATCTTTTTTTTTTCAAATTGTCCTTGTTCGGCGTCCTTATTGTGGGAGCGAAACTTAATCTATTTGATTTTTTCGGTGCAGGATGACTCCACAGAAAAAGAAATCCCAAAACCACGTGTTTTGTTGTGTGGTTGGATTTGGGTGCGGGGGGAGTCTCAATCTCGGACGCACGGCAAGTATTTATTCGCGTCCTAAAATATTCGTAAACATTGATTTGAACCTACGACGTCCATCTCAGGCGGAGCCAACGTATCATGAACGTGTGGCTCAAATACCACATCAGCTACACCCAGTACGCCAGGTGAAATTAAATACAACCCAGTTCATTTGTTGGATTAATGTACATCAGAGCCAAGGATTAATGTTCACTAACCTACATACTCATACATTATTGGCAACATTCCAACAGAGATGCTTACGACATAAAGCTTACTCTTAAAAAAAACTCATACTGCAGGCACATCCTATTACGTAATTAAGTTTCTTAAAACAAGTCCAGCTGTGGACGACCCATATTCATGGTAACGAGTTTGTGGTACTTCAGGCTAGGAAAAGCACTCACATCCTTATTCTTACACACATCAGTAAACGGCATCTCCATTTTACTAGTGAAAAGGAGAGAACTTAGGGTTTTCACCACAACTTGCAACCATGGTCGAGCTAGCTGGAAGGCTTTCAGGAGTTATCTCATCAACTCGATCATGCTTCCCTTGGCTTTGCTTCCATTCTTCTCTCACCAACTGAAGATAATCTGCCACTTGCTTCATTGTAGGCCTGTCCTCCACATCTTCTTTGAGGCAAACAACAGCAATGCTGCCAACCTTTGTAAGGCATTCAATATCCTCATCACCGGATGCAATTTCTTTGTCAAGCATCTCTCTGGCCTTGTCCTTGGCTCTATATGACTTAAGAAAGTTCACCACAAGACTGTTATTTCCATCATACCTTGGCTTCTTTCCGGTGATGAGCTCTAGAAGGACAACTCCGAAACTATAGACATCGCTCTTTTCTGTAAGAAGACCAGTCTTCATGTAAACAGGATCTATGTAATTTGCATCCCCTATCACAAATCTGGTGTGATCTTTCTCTATGGAAAGCAACCTTGATGTCCCAAAGTCCGATACTTTTGGCATGAAATTGTCATCAAGCAGTATGTTTCCAGATTTGACATCTCCATGGAGTATTATTTGAGCAGTGGATGAATGCATGTAAGCAAGAGCTTCAGCGGAGTCAACAGCAACATCCAATCGTATCCCCAACAAGAGAGAGTGTTCAATGTTTTTCTTTGTACCATGAAGGACCTCGTAGAGGCTTCCTTTAGGAACAAATTCGTAAACCAACATTGGAACATCGACCTCTAGGCAGCAACCCAAGAGCCTAACCACATTCTTGTGGCTAATTTGAGACAGGATAATCACTTCGTTTGCGAACTCTTTTTTTCTTGTGTCATCAACTGTAATGGAGCGCTTCACTGCAACTTGTTGCTTGTTGCCTAGAGTTCCCATGTAGACCTCACCAAAGCCTCCTTTTCCAAGGACAGTGCTAAAGTTTCTCGTGATTTGATTCAACTCCTCTTTTCTGAAGATTTTAATATTGTTGATCTTCTCTAACATTGGCCCACCGTTCCTCTCAAAAAATGCACTAAGCTTTCTTTTGTGATGCACCATAAGCATGGAAATTGATAGGATTACAAGAAATGAGATGCTGCATACTATTCCTGCAAGAAATTTTGTGAAATATCAGTAGAATTCATGTTTTGACAAAAAAGATCACCTATCATCCCACTGCGTTGTTATCTTGTTAAAAACACAGGAAGAATGTAACAGGGGCGGATTTGGGCCCCTGGCAAGGTGGGCTTCAGCCCGGGGCATGAGAAAATTTGCAGTGTATAGCCCAGGTCAGCCCGGTGTATTATTATTAGTATTCAGCCCAGATAGCCCATATATATTTCAGCCCAGGCAGCCCACCAGTCCCCCGTCTCCACGCGGCCCACATACTTCACGCGATAGCCCACCACTTTTTCCCCGTCTCCGCGTGGCCTTCACGCTGCCTGCGGGCTGCGGCGCCGCTCGCTCAAACCTAACCCTAGCTCTCGCTCGCCACTTGCCAGCAGCAGCACGTCGCCCGGCTACGCCGTCGCACCGCAAACGCTCGTCGCCTCCGCCTCGCAACCGGCCTCCGCCTCGTCGCCTCCGGCCCTTCGCCTCGTCACCTTCGGCCTCCGCCTCGCAATCGGCCTCCGCCTCTCCGCCTCGTCGCCTCCGGCCCTCCGCCTCGTCGCCTCCGCCTCGCAACCAGCCTCCGCCTCGTCGCCTCCGCATCGTCGCCTCCGGCCCTCCGCTGTCTCAGATCTGCACGACTACGCGGCTACGCCGATCCAGCGCCTCCCCGCCTCCCGGCGCCGCCCGCCCCGCCTCCTAACCCGTCTCGGCGCTGCCTGGCCTCCCGACGCCTGCCCGGCCTCCCGACCCATCTCGGCGCTGCATCGGGCATCGGCTGACCGCCGACAGATTTGGGATTTGGGATTTGCCGATTTGGGATTTGGGAATATCCTGAGGTACAGTTTGCTATAGAGCGCAATATTGCTAGATATGAATTGAAATTTAAATGTGAAATCCTGATGTCAGTGATGTCCTGATGTTTCTGTTGAAATTGATATTGCTAGATTTGGGAAATTGAAATTGCTAAATATTTCTGTTGAATTGAAATGTCAGGATTGGCACTTTAGCAGTTTAGCAAGATTGTGTTAATGTAATAATGTCGAATTGAAATGTCCTGATGTGATGATGTCCATTGTCCAGTCAGTAGATGTTCTTGTATTAAAATGTGATTTCACTGTGACATGATTGTGTTCTGTTTCTGCTGATATACTAAAATGTGGTTTTCTGTGTTTTATGTGTTAAAAAAATGAAGCTAGGAGTTATTTTAGTCAATACAAATGAAGCGGGCGAAGACATTGTTATCGTATTTTTCAACAGAAACACAATCCAACGAAACACCAGAAACAGGAGCTAGTAATACGCATCAAAATAATCCTCATGTTGTACTCAGTCCGGATGATATTGTTGCTGATCCTAGTCTTCGGAAACCAATTGAGGATTTGGATGTGGATATCAGAGATGCTGCTAGAAGAGAGTATTTGCAAATAGGTCCATGCCAACCAATTGGTTATAAATTTCCACGTAAAGAATACGGGAACCAGAGGAGAATGCAATTAAAAGTTTTGATGAACATGTTGGTAAAGTCTGTAGTTATCACAACAAAGCAAGAAAGCATTGTGAGGCTTTCAAAAATCAAAGACAGGGTGTAGATTATGTGATGGCCGTTGCCACGAAAAAGGGTTTAGGAAGAATATAGATCACGAAAAAGGATGCAAGGATGTATGGTGATGACTTCACCGAATATGATTGTCTAGTTCTTAAGGATCAGCTTGGTTCATTTATTAGTGATGTGAGAGGTGAAGTACATTTTGCAAATTGTACTGACTTAGGAAATCTTGCTGTGAAGATGGTTCAGACTGATAGACACACAGTTTTTCCATTGGTATGTCATCTCGTTGAATTGGCTTTGATTTTACCGGTGGCAAAGCAATTGTAGAAAGAGCCTTTTCAGCTATGAAGATTATTAAGACTGATTTACGGAATAAGATGAATGACGAGTGGATGAATCATACTATGGTATGCTATATTGAACGAGATATATTTACAAACATTAATGATGATAAGATTTTAGAGCGTTTTCAAGGAATGAGGTCACGTAAGAAACAATTATCTCGTGCTAGTGGTAAGTTAGCTTCTTATAAATATAGACTTCGTGTTGTTCATATTTATTCATACACATGTTTGATTTACTCTCATATGTTGTCTTTACAGGTTCTGGTTCATGTCCAACTATTAATGAAGAAGTGACAGGATAGGATAGAGAGCAATTCATCGTAATTTAGGTACTCAAATTGTATCTCTATTAGACTATTACGTTACATCTTTTGTACTTTGAGATCATGCCATGTTCTTCATATTATGCTTTATGTTTGCTTGTTTAGTATTGAACTCAAGTTTCATATCAGTAATACAATTAGCCAATTATGATATATTTTTGTTATATCGTGGTATGGGTATAAATTGGCGTTAGTTTTAGATGGTTAGAGTTTAGCCCGAGGCGTAGCCAAATCCTGGTTCCGCCACTGAATGTATATATACTATATATTACGTAGGAAGTTTTCACATGCGAGGAGAAATACAAGGCTGTTCCTCTTGGATTGCATATACCATTGAAACGTAGACGTGGTAATTTTCCATAACTTGACGGTGCATGCATCTAATCTCGGTCGAACTGCTAGTTCTTTCTTCAACATGATGAAACTTACAAGAGGACCTTGGGCGGATGCACGTTCGGTCCACTGCAATCAATAACCACGCTGCCCAGTTTATTAAAAATGTGTTTGGTTGCCTGCATCTAGACACCGCATTAGTGGATGCCAACTTTTGCCCTGCTCAATGTGATTTATAAGTCATGCTGCTGGTTTTTTTTACTGTAGCGGATGAAAATATACTATAGCGTCTGTTAACTTTTTCTAAGTAATTAAATTTAAAAATAAAAATTGTTATATCATCACGAACAATGCAAAGGAATAAGAGGAGAAAAGGCAAACAAACCAAAAAACCCAAAAAGATGAAATAAAAAAGGCAGAAGTTAGAAATTGAAGCCGTTTGGAACGGGTTTCATCTATATTAGATGAACTTTGAATATTAAAGCAAGTTTCATCTATATTTTAATATTTATTTCATCTACATCTACGGTGGGTTCGGTTTGGTTTAAAGCCAGTTTATGCTTGTACTGTCTACAGTAGCTAGCTTTTAAACGATGCATTTTTTAAGGCGGGGTTAATAGGAAGATTGTAAAAAAAAGTGTACTGAGTTCAGCTGTACCAGCCAAAATCGTATGTGACTATTTTCTTGTGCGTACTGCCTTTTGCGAACAGGCAGAATTAAAATATTTAAGTCATAAGTCATCCGCCTAAAAGAACCCAACCTATCTAGTTCATCTCTACCACTTTTATAACCATTTTCTTAAAATTCTAAAGTTTCATCAAAATCCAAATTAAAATAACTGAAATTTGACCGAAATCCAAACCGAAATATTTTGGTACCTTTTGAAATTTTTTTCCAAACAAAATTGTTAACCTTGGTCCGCATCCACCCGGCAGGCGGCCACCCATGCAGCCATGCTCCACTCGAGTTTGGACCGTTCCCACCTCAGGCTGCAACCAAAAGCGCGTAGCTATCCAGTTTTTAGCATTTCGGTATAGTGGAGATTTCAGGCCTATTCTTTTTTGCTAAAATTTATGGTTTTTGGCTGTGGCTTATGGCTTTTGGGTTATTCGTGCGAAAGATTACAGAGTAACAGAAACTCACGTACCGTTTTTACTGATATAAATGAAGTCAGTACAATATGTACTACAATTAATTAGTAGATTCTATCTAAAAAAGATACTCCGTTTAAAAGCTAGTTATTGTAGAAAAGTCGAAAAACAGTTTTTAAAAGTCGAAAAGAACATGCCTTCATTTCATGTGGATATATGTGCCATGCGGACGTGCTAGGATCCCGGTACATCACGGCCATCCAAACAAAGCCTAACTATTGCAGCGTTGAGTAGCTAGGGGCGGGCGTTTGTTTACCTATAGCGAGCTGGGCCGCACGAGAGAAATCGGGATCGCACGCGCTTTCCAGTGGATCGCCGTGGCTGCCGCGTTTGCATTTGCACTCATAAGAGCCCACTGTGTTGCGGCAAACCCCGAGGCATCGATACTTCTCCGGATGCAAGCACTCATCAATATCTGCCCATAGCAATCAAAATATCACTAGTATTAATATTGGAGCAGTAATTTTTTTGAAAAAAAGAAGAAGATATCGGAGCAGTGCAAATGCTAATTTTTGCCTCAGTTTGCTCTGCTTCCTACCCGTGCATCCGTCGACAAGATAGGCGTTTCCCTCGTAGCCCTTGGAGCAGTTGCAGATATACCCAGGGCCATTTGTAGAAGGGAAGCATTCGCTGTTCTTGCTCTTGCACATGTACGATGAATTGTCCTTGTTCGCGTCTGCGCACGTCAACGCCGACGAAGCATTCGGCGGCCTTATCGCCCAGTCGAGCCACACCGGCATCATCCGCTTCCGGTCCATGTGAAGGTCGGCGCGGCGGAACGTGTAGCTGTCCTTGTCCACCAGGAACCCGTAGCTGCAGGGGCTGAAACTGTAGAAGTATTGGTCGTAGTATTCTGCGTAAAAGTAGATGGCGCTGTCGGTGAGCCCCGGAGGGATGTCCACCGTGCAACAGCCGACGCCCGCGCACCGCCCGTCCGTGGCGCTCTCCGCGGAGGTGCAGTAGGATACGCACCCCGTGTATAAGTCGTAGGGCCACGGGGCGCTGCTGTTGGTCTTCCTGCTCTGGATGTAGGCGGTGGAATCGCAGCCGGTGGAGACGAACTTGTTGCGGGTGTCCGAGATGCGGTACACGCTCTGCGGATTGAAGGACACCGTGGCTCCGGAATCGCTGACAGGCAGGCCGGACGCGTTGTAGCATTCCCACGCTATCGGCAGCTCCACCCGAGCCAAGCTTGGCGCGAGGGACAGGTTTAGCACCTTGTAGACCGTGCCGGCGAGGAAGGGCGTGCTGCCGGTGCACTTGATCTCGAAGCCGTCGCGGGAGCAGTTTGCGCCGATGCCGAAAGGATACGGGATGTCGACGCCGCCGCAGGTAGCCTGGCAGCCCGGCTGTGCCAGGCTCTTTGCCGCCTTGGGCGACAGTGGGGACGCTACTGCCACAAGAAGCAATGCCGCTACGGAGGACACCAATCTTCTTGTGGTTGCCATGGTTCTCACCCTCGCTACGTGCTTCCCATCATTTTGCTAGCTAGGTCTTAAATAGGTGATAAGAGGCAAGGCAAACTTGCACCGAAACCCCTTCATTTCGTAATTATGTGCGGTTGTGTCTTCCTACTTCACTTACCTTCAAGAAAAAAGCAATATCGTTGGTAATTGTTATTAACCACCTGTCACACTATCTAACATTTAACTGAGTCAAGCCCCACGACATGAATGCCTTACTAGATATGTGAGAGATCATATACAAGATCTAGTATATATTTATGATGAATAATTGCCACTTTGGTTGATTTAAATTTGGATTTTATAAAAATTTAAAAAATTCAGCTTTTAGTTTGTGCTATCAGGGTTCAGTCGATCGTCTAACCGTCATAGGGTCGACGGTCTGACTAACAGATGGCCGGCGGTCTGACCGCCTTGGGGCGTGAGTCAGACCAGCCATGCTCCTTTCGAAAATAGAACACCAAACACTTGTGTAGACTTGCTTCGGAGGAGTTTGCACTTGGTGCCATTGGAATTGGAAATTAGAGCTGAAACAAGATAGATTTTAAAGAATTTTAGAAATGGTGTTTTTTGGTGCAATTAAGTAGTCAGACCGGCCAGTGGCCGACGGTCTCATAGGGGTAGTTTGATCAATATAGTGTCGGTGGTCAGAACGGCCCTAGTGGTCTGACTGGGCTGGTAACAAAGGTTAGACCGACTGTTGGCGAATTATTTTGGTCAAGTTAGGATCAATGGTGATTGAGTGTGCTTGGCATGGGTGGCATGGGTTAGTTGTGTTGTGTTAAATGATACATGGTTTTGATCAATGTAAGTTAAGTGCATAAAACTTGTGCTTGAGATGGTTTCTTGGTCTTGGATGTGTGGGTGACTTGGAGAATGTTAGTGGTCAACAATAATGAACTGAGATTAGGCGGCGGAGTTGAGGTCCAAGCGGTTGTGTAGGTCTGAATGAGGCAACTAGCTTAAGTGGGAAGCATAGAGAAGACAAGGATCATGAAGAGGTAAGTTGGTGTATGTGGTGCGTCAAGTGATGAGGTCGATACATGTAGAGTCAGTTCGAGAGAGGCTAAATGTGTAAAGATGTGACGGCTAATCATTGGGTACTATGGGCTATATGTTAAAGCATGTGGAGATGCTTTAAGGTGAAGGTGAAGACGGAGTCAAAGTAAGGTGCCCAAAAGCTTCGCTGAAGGTACTTTGATAGTTGGCTAAATGTGAGTTGGTATCTTGATCAAACAACGGCGTTAGGGGGTGCAAAGCAATCTTCTGTTGCATAGTCCACAGTTGAGACTGAGTATGTATCTCGTCTACTCTCAGGGTCTTTGGGTTTAGATTTAGTGTTGGACCGATATGGCGACAGAGGGGGGTGAATGTCGACTTAAAAACGACCACTCGAAAGTTCCACTTAAGAGTTCTTCGAAAGCTATGTGAAGCTAAGAGAAGAGATCATTAACGCTTACTGAAACTCAAAAATCCAGAGAAGAAAACAGGAGAATACCTGCTAAAACAAAGCATCAAGAAAAAACAACGATCATTGAGCATCCGCTGCCCAAAAACCCCTGGCCGGTCTGACCGGTGTGCTGCGGCCGGTCAGACCGCCCTGCCACCGCCGGTTGGACCGCCATAAGGCGGCCGGTCTGACCGCCGGACCCCGGTCTGACCGCTCTCAGGTAGCCGGTCTGACCGGTTTGCCTGACAAACAGCAGGGGAAGAAGACCCGAAAACAGCACAAAACCCAGACCTCAAACCACGATGAAATTTATAGTTCACAGAGGCTCTCCTAAGGCCTAAGGATCAAGAAAGTGCTCTAAATAGCCAGAGGGGACAAAGGAATCACATAAGACCAACTAAAAGCCAAGAAATCAAGAAGGGGGATAAAAACCCAAAAAGTGCAGAGTGCTACATTCAAATCTAAATACCTCTCCAATCTCAAGACCTTTGCACATGAGACTCTGCAGAAACGAAAGCAATAGCCTAAGAACTTCCAAGACCAAAACTCAGGCCATCTTGAGAAGGGAATCAAGATTCTCACCAAAACCCTAGAAATGGAAAGGATGAACAGAGGAGTCCCAAAAGGCGAAAACTGAAATCAAACACTTGGCTCTGGGATTTTAGCTGACCAAATGATCTAGAATCATAACCCCATCACAGAGCAATCCATTTTGGTACTCCTCAGCAAGAAACAACAAGAAATCGAAAAATCAAGAAATCATGCATAGAAAGCATCAAAGGGAAACTGAGAGCACAGGAGACAAAACTCAGAAATTTCATTCCCAAATCAACAAGGGATACAAAGGAGTCCCCATACCACGATTACACACAGAGGAATGATTACATAGACACTCAACTCATCCTCTCCCTCTCCTCAACTCAAGAAAACCAAGAACTCTACATGCTTGGAGGAGACACAGCCTGTATTCCACACCCACTCTCACCAACTAAAGCCTAAAGCAAAACAACCTCTCCAAAGGTTACCAATTCGCCCAAAGCACTTAGAATACATGCAGCCACTCACACCTATTTATAGCCCTTGGCTAACGGGTCTCCAACCCGTTACGCCTGCTAAAACCCGAACGGAACCGGCCTCCACTTGTGCAGCCTCGCGAAATTACCAATTCGCCCCTCCTGCATCTTCCGGGAAGCTTCCGCGTCCCTTGTCGTCCAAGCCTCGCAACCACCTCGAGTCTCCGCCGTCTTCGACACATCTCGACCGTTCTGACCTCAGCGCCACCTGCGCCTAGTCCGATCACCCCGTGTCTCGCCACGACTCCGCCTCGACGTCCTGGAGCCAACATAGACAAGAAACTCATCAAATAGCACCGCTCGACACATGAAAGCATAAATAACATCAAAATATCATACTTACGTATGACGAAGTCCAAACCTGTCGAATCAATAGAATTTGCATCCTAAGCCTATACGACCAAGTTTGACCAAGTCCAACCAAGATCGATTGCACCACGCAATGACCGGGTCCAAACCACACAATCCAAACTCGACTTTCCTAAACCGATATTAATTACTCATCACACACACGGAGACACCTCCACATGGTCTCTCATTTAGATAGTATTCCACTCTTCTGTGATAACAGTAGTACCATTAATGTAGCTAAGAACTTAGTGTAGCATTCTAGGACAAAATATAGACATCAGATACCACTTTCTTAGAGATCATGTGGAGAAAGGGGATATTGTCCTGCACTTTGTGGAGTCTAAACTCCAGGTTGTTGATATTTTTACAAAATCTTTGGATTCTTATCGTTTTGCCTTCTTGCAGTGAGAGTTGGGGTTATTTATCCTATGGGACTGATTTGAGGGAGAGTTTAGTTCATTTGCATGCATGTGTAATATATTGCATATTTACCTTCTATTCTTACATTGTAATATAATTTGGAAATTTGTTTATTGTATATGCTCATTCTTTGTATCCAGTCATGCCTGGTTTACTGAGCTTCTAGTCATACCTGATTTACTGAGTTTTTTTATTATAAACTTACATGTGTAGCTTTGCTTGTTCCATGACTAGTTCGTTTAAAATTGCACAACTTGAACTAAAGTTCTCTGGGCTGGATCTTTTGAAGAGTATAGTTTTAGCGATCAATTTCTGATTTTTTTTCCATAGCAAATTGCTTAGTTGAGTTCTGAGTGTGAGTCTAGTTTAAGTAGAGCTTTTTAGTTCCATTGTGAAGCATTTAGTAGCTCTTGCCTTTTCATTGCCTTAGCTAATCTCAATTGTTACTACCACATAAAGGGTAATCACAGATGATTCTAAACCCTCATAACAGATAGTTTTTGATTACTCTAATATATATACCTATTATCACAGACAGCTCTCAAACTGTCTGTGATAAGTCACAACATAGACGGTTTTTGAAAATAACCATCTGTGATATGTCTGATATCATAGATAGTTCTTAAATATAACTATCTGTAATATCTAATATATTATAGATGGCTAATACAAAAAACCGTCCGTGATATCGACATATTGCAGACAGCTAATACAAAAAACCGTTTGTGATTGTACACATCACATACGATTTTGTGTTACAAACCTTCTTTGATAGCTCTTTGAATAGCTAAAATATTTTCTATTTTTTAGCTAGCCTCAGGAAATGCTAGTCATGCCTTCTGAAAACAAGCAAGCAGATCACAGATAATTATAGATCTTATAGCACACGACAATCATTACACAGATCTTACAAATGAATTATAATTGAATGAAGTACAATTAAATGAATTACAATTGAATGAAGTACAACTGAATGAATTACAATTTAATTAATTATTTGATGAAGTATAATTGAATAAAATATTTAAACATCTATTAATTTTTGTCATCAGGGTTGAACTCTCCCTTCGGGTGAATAACCTCTGCCATCAAGAAGGTGGAGAGCTGTCCTCGAACTTCAGAGAGTTCGTTAAGATAAATGTACTTGAGTCGACTCTCATGCCCTGTTGCTAACAGGAGTAAAATCATAAGCATATATATATACATATATATTGATAATCATGAAATAATTATTGCCAGATTGACAAACCTAAGAATCATTTATCTTAGTGCCCATGATTTCTTGGATATGGCGGCAACGTAGAATGCACATACGTTGCCCGATAGCTGCTAGTGGCACTACAAAAATAGAATTACATATATAGGTATAGTCAGTTCTAGAGACATTATTATGACTTGCGATATAGGATTGTTGTGTTGTAGCAGGTACTAAAAATTGCATCCTATGTTGTAGTGTGACGGTAGATTCCTTGTGCCTCTCTCCCTTGGCGTAGCGCTGAACGACCTACGTGATTCCAAAATGTTAAATTTGGCCATTACAAATAAAGGGAAGACTACAATAGAGTTATGTATAGAGGAAATAAGTTTACCTGTCAATTGTTTATTGCATACGGGTGAAGTCATGGTCTTTCTGGAGTAGGGAATCAAGGTAATTACATTGCTCCACTTTGGTACAATCATAATTAGAATTCAGTGCCACCTACTCATATATGTCGCCATAGTCGTTAAATCTAAGTTCATGTCGTGTATAAAGTACAAATAAAACTTATATCTTTACTCCTTAAAAAGAACGAGTTGGTGGTTGATCCGGCCTCCCTCATCCCTTCTTATAAAAAAGTTATGCTGTCTGACGTGTCGACCCTTCCAAACGAAACCGTGTCTTACTACATCGTAGGGGCGTCTGATATGGCGATTAGGACATACGTTTATTTAATAACCGCACACGATCTCTCTCTGACAACAACCGCTGCATGGTGAGCAGGCCAGTATGTCTCTCTGGCAATAACTTTTGTCAGATGGTTATCACCTGAAGCATTAAGACATATTCTAGCGTGGCACAATGGCCATCACTTCACCACCTACTTAAAGGTTAATATTAGAGGGGGGAGGGGGAAGCCAAGCTAGATTCACCCGAAGTGTTAAGGCATCTTCTAGTGCGGCACAACGGCCGTCGCTTCACCACCTATTTAAAGGTTAATGTCAGAGGGGAGAGGGGGGAAGCCAAGCTAGATTAGAGATAGTGCAGACTCTTTTCCGCATTACACTCTTGTAATCATTTCCTTTGATTAATAATCACACAGGACGTAGGGTTATTATTCTCCTAGGAGAATGTTTGAACTTAGATAAAAATTCATGTGTCTCTGTTCCGCAAGACTATAGCTTAGTCTTATGAGAAAATCCTCAAATCCAAATAAATCATACGTAAGATCGGTATTAAAATACCGACAGAACTGTTGTGACATCAGTTGGAAGTTTTGTGCTGTCATGCCATCCACGAGCACTGACATCGAGGGTGCCTATTGCTAAGCGGAAGGAGAAGAGCACCGCATGGTGAAGGAGCACCACGCGGTGCCGGAGTAGGAGAGGAGGAGCCGTGCCCTTGACTGAGAGGACTTTTCCTTATTGCATCTGAAGGGAGAGAGAGATGAAGTGAAGGTGTGGAACTTGAAAGATGAGGATGCTAGCTGTTAGGATTTGGAATGAGTGCAAAATGGTATGAAGTTTGAACTTTCGTTATAACGCATGAGCATTTGGCTATGTACGATTTGGAATAAGCTTCATACGTTCGTAAAATAAAATTAATGTTCATTGTATGGTTTGGGATCATATTCTATTATATGTACCACCCTCTTTTTAGATTCTGTTGTAGTGCAGAGGCACCTTACTAGTATTTTAGAAAAAGAGTAACTAAACGATAAAGAATAAGGGCATGCAGCTACATGATCCCATGCATGATGGAGATAGTTACATTTCTAAGAATCCAAACAACTCATTATACTCAACGCTTTTCCCATTAAAGCTCATACTTTAATTATGCTCCTCAAGCTGTATTTTATTTCAAGCTTGTATTGCCATTTCTAATATTTATGCTGTTTTGAAAATCTAAATTGCTTATAAGATATGTAAATATATTATCAACCATCTAGTAACATCTTGATGCTACATACTTCGAAACAAATCTAGCTGCGCAAATATGCAGGCCACCTTGCTAGTTGTATTATTAAAGCAAAGAAAAAGAAGCCACCACCTTAATTCTCAAGGGCTAGAAATTCCTACTTTAATCGAAGGGGAAAAAAAGAAAAAAAACTGCACCGTCAATTTTGGCGGGTGCTGATTAATTACATATGTACGAGTTTTACAGTTGTCCGAGGAATACAACTATATTTTCATCATAAGTATTAAAGTTGTATAACAAATACAACTTTATATTTATATAAACACACATATTAAAATATCTAGACGTGTAATTGCAAGAGAAATTAAGCTAATCCGAACATAAGAACCGGTAATTTTGCATAGCGTTCCAGTGCATGAATCTAGGCAAACTTGTTTTTGGATAAAACCAGGTGAACTAGTTAGTTGGTGAAATATTTCAATTAGTTGTTAACTCGATGTAACTTAAACTTTTTTGAGGACCTTAATTGTGCTGGTCTACTCTATTGAAGCATTGATATATGTTGTTATCAGACTTCAAGAAGATTATACCTTCTTGTGATTATATTTTTGCATGGCAAATTTTAAGAGTGCCTGTGGAATTTAGATGACTACTAACTTTTTTGCTTGATTTTACTGCAGGTGTTAATATAACCAGAGCATATAAAAGGAGCTAGTAAGGATTGACATTGAAATCTAATGTTGACTGCTAGTAAGGATTGTGTTGACATTTCTGAGAAACCATTGGTAACCATGTTTTGTTATCTTTTTCTTTGCATTACTTAAACAACTAGGAGTTTTATTTGATAGATCCTAGTATAGGCTACAAGATTTAAGAGATTACTGAAGCACCATTTGTTTTTGTTTTGGTCTTAGTTAATCATGAAATACTGAATATATCCCTGTAAATTGAAGTATTGATATATGTTGTTATCATACTTTTTTTAAGATTTTATACTTTTCTGTGAATATATGCCCAGCACCATGTATTTTAACTTCTGCCAGTTTTTTGTTGTTTCTTTTGAGTTGTTTTTGGAACTTTTTTGAATATATCCATGTAAATTGAAACATTGATATATGTTGTTATCAGACTTCAAGAAGATTATACCTTCTTGTGATTATATTTTTGCATGGCAGATTTTAAGAGTGCCTGTGGAATTTAGATGACTACCAACTTTTTTGCTGGTTTTTATTGCAGGTGTTAATATAACCAGAGCATATGAAATGAGCTAGTAAGGATTGACATCGAAATCTAATGTTGCAGCCAGTACAGTAGTCAAATGGGACTACAGACCTTTGATTTTGAATGCTGATACTCGGAAACTTCTATGCCAGCACCATGTTCTTTTATTTTCCTAAAGTCAAATTGAAGCAAAAACAAGGTTGGTTTACGCAATGTACCTTGCATTTGTTCTGGAACCCCCCGTTTTGCTTCTATTTTATCTCGGTTTCCTGAATCCCACTGCTGTTGCTCCGTTTCTACTTGATCGTCGCCACCATCTGATCCATGGTGATCTGTTCTTTCTTCTTCAGACAGCGTCTCCACATTGTCTTCCTGCATGCTGTGTCTTCTTGCTGTGTTGCTTTTTCTTCAATCCGCTGGTCTCTACATCGGGAAACCCTCTGTTATTCTCTCCCCTTTTCTTCTAGATTTCTTTTTTCCCCTTTCACTGGATCACGTCGTCGACGAGTCTTATATTTTCCTTGGGTGTCAAGTTGATGCTTTTGTACAAAGTTTGTAATCGTGGGCTCTGTACAAGTTTGTATAATGTTGTAAATGACTTTTTGTAAAAAGTTTTGTTATCATAGGCCTCTGTACAAGTTTTTACCGAGAGAACTACTTAATGATTTGTAATTGTGGGCCTTTGTTAAAAGATTCAATCTTTTTTTCTGTGCTTACCGTGAGAACAAAACGGCCACAAAGTCCATTATGGAGTCTGACAAAGCAACGAACAAAACCCACAATTGAAGCTAACAGGTTTGTGGAAGCTGATCCGTTATGGCCATTTTACAAAACGAGGCCCAATAAGAATGGAGGGCCCGTTAAGCAGTTTATGCAGCTTTTTTGTGGTGGACAATCTTGTATGTCCGTTTTCTAATCATGCGGTGTAGATTTTGACTATTTTTGACGTTGAAAACAGTCAAATCTCATATAGACAGTCCCATCTGAGCAGGAAATGATATGCAGTAGTTGTGATTCCTCTCACCTCGTCGTATTGTGGGGCGGACAAGATCTGCCCCTCCTCCTGCAGCCTCCGCGCCACCGACGCGACCGGCAGTATACTAGTTTGGACTTGGAGTAAGCTTATATTATGAGGATAATTAGGCTCGATTGTTGCAGTAACTTTTCTGAATTAATGAAGCCCGAGGGCCCAACGCGGGTGTGCTGCTATGGATTATCGTGGACAAGGCAATCGTGTCTCAGGTCGTTGGATTAAAATTTTAATTCTTCCAAATTACAACGGTTTATCACAATATAATAAAGAAATTTCTCATATGGTCCTTTTAACATATATGTATATATATATATATATAGACAGAGAGACAATGACCTTTCGATAGCCTACAGGCACTACTATAGAAAGCCTCATAGTAGATGCCTCATCACAGACGGTTTTGTGAAACTGTCTCTGATTAACACTATTACAGACGGTTGTAATTTGGAGGCCGTCTGTGGTATTTGTGGCGGGAAAAAGGATTATCACAGACGGTCGGTCTATATTAAGAACCGTCTGTGATAATCCCAGATTATCACAGACGGTTTTTAATTAAAAACCGTCTGTGATAATGGCTCTAGGGCATTTATTACGCTGCTTAGACCGCATCTGTCTTCATTTCGATCCAGATCTAGCCACTGCTGCGCACTTTTTCACTCAGGAGGAAGCTAGGCAATTTCAGGCCAGTTAATTTGGTGGGAAGAGGTTGAGCTTTGAAGATTCAGACTTTCCTGGTTGCTCTAGATATGGTTAGTAATGAATTTATTTTTTCTTTAATTTCATTACAATTTAGATATGAATTGAGCTAGCAAATTAAGTCTCAATATAATAAATGTGGCCGGTATATATGTAATAATTATAATGAGTTAATCTAGATTTTAATACTAAGTTGTTATATATGTACGTAACGTAGGACCGAAGCTGGATGTATGCCGCGAGCCATGTGAGTGAAGAGTACATTAATGGCGTGTCTGCTTTTATAAGAGCCGTCGAGGAGGATATGTTGAATAAGGGGGTGGAATATATGTGCTGTCCATGCACTGATTGCGAAAATTTGAAGATGTTTAAGAACCGAGGGCAAATTGAAGCGCACTTGATTCGGAGGGGTTTCAAAAAGGATTATACGTGTTGGACTAGTCATGGCGAAGTGAATGATCATATGCCGCCGGATGACATCGCCGGTGAAGTGAATGATATGTCGCCGGATGACATCGCCGGTGAAGTGAATGACATGCCGCCGGCTGATGTCGATTGTGGTTCAGATTCGGATAGGTTGCACGATGATAATCTGGATCAGATGCTTCGTGATGTAGAAGAGAACTATGACGAGAGAGAGTATGTTAAATTTCGCGGCTTGATGGAGGACTCGGAGAAACCTTTGTACACGGGCTGCAAGTACACGAGGTTGTCGGCCGTGCTTGAACTGTTGAAATTGAAGGCAAGCAACGGTTGGTCCGACAAGAGTTTCACGGCGCTGCTAGGTCTTTTAGCGGACATGCTTCCGAAGGGAAATGAGTTGCCTAAAAGCACGTATAAAGCCAAGAAGGTTCTTTGTCCGTTGGGAATAGAAGTAGAAAGAATACATGCATGCCCGAACGACTGTATCCTCTACCGTAAAGAGTATGCAAACATGCATGTATGTCCGATGTGCAACGCATCCCGATACAAACGTAACAATCAATCAGATGATGGCGAGGAAACAGAGGCGAAGAAAGGACCTCCTGCTAAGGTGGTATGGTATTTTCCTATAATTCCCCATTTGAAAATGTTTTTTGCAAATCCAAAGGAGGCAAAACTGCTACGTTGGCACTCGGAGGAGCGCAAGAAGGATGGAATGATAAGACACCTTGCTGATTCCGCGCAGTGGAGAAACATCGATAGGAGTTTTGCAGAGTTCGGTGCAGAACCAAGGAATATAAGGTTTGGACTGAGTACAGATGGAATGAATCCTTTCAGTAGCATGAGCAGCCGACATAGCACATGGCCCGTGACTCTCTGCATCTATAACCTTCCTCCTTGGTTGTGTATGAAGCGAAAGTACATTTTGCTGTCGATACTTATCCAAGGGCCAAAACAACCTGGGAATGATATCGATGTGTTCCTAGCACCGTTGGTGGAAGATCTAAAAGTACTGTGGAACGAAGGGGTACAGGTATGGGATGCATACAAATGAGAGAACTTCACTCTGCGCTTGGTAACCTATCGGGCCATAGTACAAAAGGTGCCAAAGCTTGTACTCACTGTTTGGATGGTACCGAGAGTGTGTGGCTGAGACACTCACGCAAAAGCGTCTACATGCGTCACCGCCGGTTCCTTCGGAGGGCTCACCCATACCGCAAGACAAAGAAACAATTTGACGGGGAGAAGGAAGACGGTTCAGCTCCAAGGCATTTAAGGGGACACGAGGTTTATGATATGGTTAAGGATTTAGATGTTGTCCTCGGAAAGAGACGTAAATTGAGAGCTCATGAGAAGAACACCTGGAAGAAGAGATCAATATTTTGGGACTTACCTTATTGGGAGTACCTAGATGTTTGGCACTGCATCGACGTCATGCACGTAGAAAAGAATGTGTGCGATAGCTTGATTGGTCTCTTACTGAACATCCGTGATAAAACAAAGGACGGCGTCAACGCACGGCTTGACTTGGCTGACATGGACATCAGGCCTGAGTTAGCACCGACATGCACTGATAATGGACGAACGTACCTTCCCCCTGCATGTTAAACTCTGTCCAAGGCTGAGAAAACAGAACTGTGCCAGTGCTTGCATGGTGTCAAAGTTCCGTCTGGTTACTCCGGCAACGTGAAGAAACTTGTTTCGATGCAAGATTTGAAGTTAAATGGCATGAAGTATCAGGATTGTCTTGTGCTGATGACACAGATGCTCCCTATTGCAATTAGAAATATTTTACCGATCAAAGTCCGAAAGACAATCATGAGGCTATGTTATTTCTTTAAGACAATTGCTCAGAAGGTCATCGATCCCGAAGGACTAGATGCTCTGAAGGACAAGGTGGTGATGACTCTATGTCACCTTGAAATGTATTTCCCTCCTTCGTTTTTTGATATCATGGTCCATCTCATTGTTCACGTTGTGTGGGAGATAAAAATATGCGGGCCCGTATTCCTACGTAGCATGTACCCATTTGAGAGGTTCATGGGAATTCTCAAGTCCTACGTACGGAATCATTCTCGGCCGGAGGGTAGCATCGTCGAAGGTTATGCAAGCGAAGAGGTCATTGAGTTTTGTGTCGATTATATGGCTCAGATTCAACCGATAGGTGTCCCTCAATCTCGTCATGAGGGGAGGCTGAAGGGTCTCGGAACTATCGGAAGGAAAGCAATCACTCCAGATATGGACACGTATACTCAAGCCCATTTCACGGTGTTGCAACACATGACTGAAGTGGCGCCTTATGTGGACCAGCACAAGGATGTGCTTCGGCAACAGAATCCGGAGCGGCCGAATGTTTGGATCATGAGGAAACACAACCGTTGGTTCAACCAATGGTTGAAGGAGCAAATCGCTAGAAGCTCGCCGAGTGAGACGCTGACATGCTTGGCAAAAGGGCCGACATTTACAGTTGTGACATGGCAAGGATATGACATAAATGGGTACACCTTCTATACGCAGTCTCAGGATGTAAAGAGCACTAACCAGAACAGCGGTGTCCTCATAGATGCATTCAGTACCGATGGGTCGAGAAACTCGTACTATGGCTTCATAGAAGAGATTTGGGAGCTCGACTATGTGGTTTTCAAGATCCCCTTATTTCGCTGCCGTTGGGTGCATCTCCCACAGGTGAAGGTTGACAAGTACGGTGTCACGACCGTGGACCTCCAACGTGTCGGGTACAAAGACGAACCATTCGTACTCGCCAATCAAGTTGTTCAAGTTTTCTATGTAACCGACCCGGCAAATAAGAAACGCCATGTAGTTCTTCATGGAAAAAGGTGAATTGTCAGAGTGGAGAATGTAGTGGACGAGGAGGAATACAATAAATTTGACGAGTTACCTCCTTTTGGAAATGGCATAAGGGTCGACGATGAACAACGTGACGATACTAGTTACGTACGCATTGATCATGATGAAGGGCTAATTTTTAAAGGAAATAAGCAAGTACAATAACAATGTATATGTGAAAATGTGTGACAATTTTGAGATGTATATGTGAAAATGTGTGATGTAGTCAATTTTGAGATGTATATGTGTGATGTACATATGAATTGGCATGCATTTATGTATAGAACAATGCCGCAGTGTGATGTATTTGAGAATGACAAAATGTATCAAGAAATACACTGTGTGAATGCAGCTGGTTGGTGTTGTATATGAATGCAGCTGTTTGGTGGTTGATATGAATGCAGCTGTGTAGTTATTGGTGTTGTCTTAATAACAACAGTCGGCAAAGGCTTATCACAGACGGTTCTAAACTTAGAACCGTCTGTGATATCATATCACAGACGGTTCTAAGTTTAGAACCGTCTATGATAGTAAACTATCACGGACGGTTATAAACTTAGAACCGTATGTGATATGATATCACAGGCAGTTCTAAGTTCAGAACCGTCTGTGATAATCTCCATATATATACCCTCTCGCTAGGGTTTTCCGTGTGCGCTGCAGTTATTCGATCTAGATCTAAATCTCGAGCCCGTTGTCGCCGCCGCCTCCCCGAGCCCTCGCCGGCTGCCTCCCCGAGCTTTCGCCGGCTGCCTCCCCGGACGAAGACGTCACCGCAGCCTCCTCCTCTGTCGCCGCCTCCCCGAGCCCGTCGCCGCCTCCCCGAGCCCTCCGCCTCCTCCTCCGTCGCCGCCTCCCCGGACGAAGATGTCGTCGCAGCCTCCTCCTGCTCCATCGCCGCCGCCGCCTCCTCCTGCGTCGCCGCCTCCTCCTCCTCCGTCGTCGTCACCTCCTCCTCCTCCGTCGTCGCTGTTAGTGGTTGATGCTTGATGCTTCATACTTAGTGTTAGGGTTTAGGGCTTACTGTTAGTTGCTTACTGTTAGTTGCTTACTGTTATGTATATGGTTAGTTGCATTCATGTATATGCTTACTGTTATGGTTAGTTGCATTCATGTATATGCTTACTGTATATTCAAGTTTGTTATGCTTACTGTTATGGTTAGTTGCTTAGTTGCATTCATGTATATTCAAGTTTGTTAATCTTCCATATACTGAGATTGCCTGTGGGATTTACAATTGCTCGATGATGATAAATTCATATACTGAGATTGGTTCATTCGGTCTTTGAGCTCTAATAGCTGTCGGTTCATGCAGTTTTCAGGTTATAGCATGTTATTAAATTGATCTATTAGGATTTAATCTTGACAAGTTAAAAGACTGAATTATTGGGCAAAGTTAACTTGTATGGTCTTGATCTGTATGAATATTGCTGTCTGAATATATGCATGCTGAATATATCTTGATCTTGAGATTGTAGAGTTTGTATCTAGAGCTCAAAAGACTGAATTCATTATTTGGCATAACCAATCAAGGAAGAGTATATGATTTAGTAGCGGGACGGCCAAGATTAATCTTGTGCAACCCTACAATTTGAGAGCACAAATTAACCAATCAAGGAAGAGTATATGATCAAAGGGCATGAAGCAAGTAACACATTCTAGTGTATCCGGTTCAATGAACCTGATACACTAGTTTGTGTTATTTGCTTCATAGAACTTTGTTTAGAGACCTTGTAGTAATAATATATGCCACATAGACCTTCAAGGGGCATGAAGCAAGTGACACACTCTAGTGTATTCGGTTCAATGAACGGGATACACTAGTTTGTGTCATTTGCTTCATAGAACTTTGTTTAGAGACCTTGTAGTAATAGTATATGCCACATAGACCTTCAAGGGGCATGAAGCAAGTGACACACTCTAGAATTCCCGTTCAATGAACGGGATACTCTAGTTTGTGTCATTTGCTTCATAGAACTTTGTTTAGGGACTTTGCTATTTGGTTTATAGTATTAGCAACTAAAGTAGGTGCTAAGATAGGCACATCACCCCCTCTCTATGTCCATATCACCCCCTCCCCTCTACTCCTCTCCTCTCTTCCAATTCAATATGATCACTTTCTCATCTTATCCTAATAGACCCACAAAATGAGCAACATGTCACCCGCGCATTCTTCAACATCATCGCCGGAGGCGTCCGCTCCAACATCAAGACGCTAAGGAAGAGGGCTATCGAAGAAGCCTGAGAGCTGACAGACCATCACAGCGGTGGATGCATCTGGGGTCCCTATCCTTCCTCAAAAAGCAGTAAGCGCATTCCGAAGCATGGTCGGAATAGTTGCACGAGAACGAATTGAGATCACATACAATTCATGGAAGAACGTGCCTGACACTCAAAAACGTGAGCTGTGGACCGAAATTTTGGCATCGTTCGAGATCCCAGAAGAACACCTATACGCTGTGCAACGACAAATCTACCTAGCAGCGTGCAAAGCATGGAAGAACTTCAAGAGCACGCTTGTCAGGAAATACGTGGAGACGGACGAAACGCCTTTTCATAAATACCCATTCCTGGAACCACAATGGGAAGAGTTCAAGGCGATGAAAACGACCGAAGATTTCAAAAGTACAAGTGTGGCGCACAAGGCCCTACAGGAAAAAAACACACACCCCCACAGACTTGGCACATTTGGGTATGCGGGTAAAATCCTGCAGTGGAGGAAGGAGGATGACCTGGCAGCTGCACAGGACATCGCCCCGCCGTTTTCCAATATCCCAGATGAGTGCGCTCGAAATTGGATTAGAGCAAGGTCACCTACAACGACATCGGGGGACGTCTCCTTTCGAAACCCTGCAGACCAGCAAGTGTCCCAGCGCCTGGTAAGATATCGATCGAACTACGTAGCTTGTAATTACTCCACAACTTCGTACGAATTGAAATGACATTTCGTGCTCTTGCAGGAAGAGCTGAGTTTCGAATCTACCTTGGGATTATTCCAGGGAACAAGGGAGAATGATATGCTCTCTGTGGTGCTGGGAAATAAGGAGCACCCGGGTCGTACGAGAGGCCTTGGACTTTACGTTCCTTGGAAACATGGTTTCCAAGACGACTCCGGAATGTATCGGCGTAGGAAGAGGAACAAAGCCGAGCGTGGCGCACAGCTACGAGAAGATATCAAGGAATCTCTTAGAGAGGAGCTAATGGGTGAGCTGGCTGATGTAATCAGAGATGAGGTGCGGAAACAAACAGAAAGTCAGCAGGCCGCTACCGCCGCTCCTGTGCTAGCTAGCCCGCACAACCGTCCGAGTAGCTGCGCGTCCAATCCGACGCAAACCCAGGCCAAATTTCCTGTGGACGACATCCTGGTAATAATTATTACCTCTCGAATGCTTGCTCCATTGATAGGCCTATTCGAGTAGCTAATTTTGTATCGTTATGTAGGAGCCTACGAAGTGCAGGCTCCAAGTGAGATATGGCTCCATTCCCGTGTACGCTGCTTGGGGCCAGGCATATTCGTCTGGTATCGGTGCCATGGTGCACGGTCAAGCTTTAACGCCAGGCTTCGCAAAAGTTAATGTGGATGGTGTGCATGTCAATTTTGAGGTGGTCCCGCTACCGAAGCCCCCCAACGACGAGATCGTGACTCTAGGACAGGCCATTGGAACATTCATCCAGTGGCCCAAAAGCGACATCTCCCTGGAGGCTTCTTTACCGGTGGCAGGACCAGAAGGGCAGTGCGAACCTGAGCAACATGCACTGGTGCTATCTCCACAAGGGCAGTGCAAAGCAGAGCTACCTGCACTGGTGCTATCTCCACGGGTGCTATTCTCGCCAAAGCAACTTGCACCGTCTATACCATTACAGTCGACTACCATAAAGTCGACCTACAGTCAAGGCAGTGGCCATGGAAAATCAAAGGCGAAGGATGATGACGATATCCCATACCTGCCATTGGCCCGCAAATTCGTGCTAGGCGAGCCGATGATATTACCGGAAGAGCACCTCTTAAAGCTAGGACTTGGTTGCCAAAGATTCCACGCTTGGTATATGGAACAGTCCAATAGGCCAGAGGCAGAACGGCGCTCAGGTATCACTGTCAAATTCAAGCCGGAATATTTCTTGAACGAAGCTCAGGAATGTGTCTTCGCGGTGACCTTTGACGATATATTTGGTCTTTTCACGCTCAACGCTCTCGACGCATCACTCGTTCGATGCTGGACGCTGTAAGTCTGTACAATCACAGTCTCTGTTCATGTAATACCGATATATGTCACAATTTGTTGCTTTTCAGTGTATATATATAGATTCATGCTGACCGAAGCTAGATCATCGAAATCACCAATTGGTTTCCTGGACCCACGCTTGGTCGCCATTGATACCATCAACGAGGATGCATCCTTCGTCGAGAACTATATTACAAAAGCACTGCTGGCTCACCGCGATAAGGAATTTGTTCTTATGCCATACAATGAGCACTTCCATTGGATTTTAATTGTAATTATACCAAAATGGAACAAGGCTATATACCTTGATTCTCTAAGTAAGAACAAATCCAAGTACACAGCTATCGCCCAAATACTCGATAGGTAAGTACATTGTACATTGTACTCTTTCTTTCCTTCTGAATGACTAATCTAACTTTTTCGAATAACGAAGGTCGTTCGCCACATACGTTCAACAAACATGTGCCTCGACGACAGGGACCAAGCCCTTGAAACATGCTCGCAATTTTTGGGTATTCACTAGCTACACATTAATTAATCATATACAACACTTAGTAGTAATGCCACTTGATTTAACACATTCTATTTTTTGCAGTGCCACCAGCAGCAGCCGGGCAACACGTGTGGATACTACGTGTGCCACCATATGAGACTACTCCTCGATTCCACCAAGATCACCAATTCTAAGGTTTGTCAATCTTCCCATATTTATTTCATACATGTCAGGTTTTATATGTGCGTGCGTTGATATTCCTATTGACTGGCTGTGCCCATCTCTACATCTGCATTGAAGCAGGCGGACTTAGCAAAAATTCAAGGAGAGTTCATTTGGTTTTTGTGGAGTAAAGTCATAAGATCAGATGGAGAGTTCCACTGCGCAGAATGATTTTTTATTGCTCTTATCACTCTGTAATTGTGAATTTGTAAATGGATATTTTATTTCATTTCAATTAATTCATTTGCGAAATGGATGCCTTATGTCTGTGAATGAAATGTGATGTGAATTGGATGTTTTATGTTTGTCAAATGAATTGAGATGTGAACTGTATGTATACATATACTTGTTTATCTGCTTGTTTCAGAGGGCATGGCTAGCATTTCCTGAGGCTAGCCAATAAACAGAAATAGATTTAGGGGTAGAAAAGAACATCACAGACGGGTTTTAGCTACAAGCCGTCTGTGATGGGTGACATATCACAGACGGTTGGTAAATAAAAACCGTCTGTGATATATCACCCATCACAGACGGTTTTTAGTTAAAAACCGTCTGTGATAATCATATATCACAGACGGTTTTCAATTAAAAACTGTCTGTGATAATCATATATCACAGACAGTTTTCAGTTAAATATCACAGACGGTTTTCAGTTAAAAACCGTCTGTGATAATCATATATCACAGACAGTTTTCAGTTAAAAACCGTCTGTGATATTGATATATCACAGACGGTTGTCGAACCGTCTGTGATAACCTGGATTATCACTGGCCCATAAATTCAGACGGTTCAGAAAACCGTCTGTGATGATGTTTTTGAATCGTCTGTGATGTACTTTTCTGTAGTAGTGAGGGCGCCCATTAGAAAAAAAATTCTGATAGATCTGGACTTGATTCCATTGGTGACGGTGAGTCCTAAAGAACAATACTCCGCGTGTAGTGGAAGATAGTAAAATGTAGATCTCTGTGGGATAGTACGCTCCAGGTAGCTACTAAAATAGATGGCTTGACGTAATGGAAAATCAACTTGGCTTGGACCGAGAAGATGTAGCATGCACCGCGCGAGATGTGATGGATCGAGATTCGAGAGTGGCCCGCATAATTTGATTTATGTGCACCATTGGTGCATGCATCGTCAATGATTATTCTACAAACTAATAGTCCATTCTATCTATAAATATAATTTCTACTCCCCACATAGCGTTGCGCAATATCAAGAGAGCAATCCGAGCTAGCTAGTATTCGAGTTGCCGGTCGGACCGTCCTTGTAACAGGTCATATCGCTGTGAGTTAAAGAATTTCTCTTTTTGGTTTTCGAGGTTGTTGTTATGTTCTAAGCTTAGAATACTTTCGAAAAATTTTGTAAGACTGTATTCATCCTCTGTGTTACCAATTCACTAGTCTGGCTCTTTGGTTTATACTGAACTGATAATCGTGTAATTTACTTGACAATTTTGATGCTCGATCTGCAATGAAAATTATTGTTCACAGATCACGCTGGTGGACTGATAGCACGATGATTCAAAAATTGTTCAGTTCTCAGTGACAAAACCTTAACTGAAAACAGCACATGCCACAGCACTGATAGAGATGCAAATTAATTTAGAACTGGTATTTGTACTTAGGCTCTGGATTAGAGGTCTTAGGGACCAGAATTAATTTTTGATACAGAAAACACATGCTCGTGCCATCAATCATGTTGCTGGCCGGTGTGTAAACTATGAACTACGAGGCCATCTTGTGAAAGTATGGAGATTGGAGACGCAGGACTTTGGATTCTGTAACTGATAATACTTGTATATTTTTTTTCCGAATTGACATTAGGGCAAGTACAATGGTTGAGCCCGACACAAGCTCCTAAGCACTCCACATCATCAAGAGACAACACTTAACGCATACTAAGTACAAGGGTTGAGCCCGACACAAGCTCCTAAGCACTTAATGCATGTGACCTTTTTGTGCTAGGATCCATTCTCAGAAGCTCTTCCGCCTTGTTCCTGCTGCAAGAGTCGATGTCTCACGAGGAGACGTTGTTTCTCTCTCCTCCATTCCTCTCTCATCCACATTAGCAAGGTTGCCTAGTTGGCACTCTTATGGGCCAGCTCTTAATTGCCTTTGTATATTGTAACATCCTGATTTTCAGAGCCTTTTTGAAGCTTTTAAAATAAAATTCACCATTTGAATTTTCTAGAATTAATTAAAGCTTAATTGGAATTTTTATCAATTAAAAAGGATTTAATATGATTAAGTTAAACATTAACATGTGCCAAAAGTATTTTATTTGAGTTCCCTGAGCCTCAAGGGCTTTTCTGGTATTTTATGTGATTTTTCTGGATTTATTTGCTATTTTCTAGAGCTCAAAAGTATTTGTTTGAATTTCTGGAAAAAGAAAAAGAAAATCCTAAAAGGCCGGTGGGCCAAAGCCTCTAAGTATACTACTAAGTATTATGCCCCTCGTCATACAGAGAGAGTACATAACCCTCTTGTGTTGGTTTTGCATAGCGGTTTCGCCACTGTCGTTGTACACCCTAGCACCTTGCTGTGTGGCCACTTGTCATAGAGAGAAAGAGAGGGCGGGACAAAACAACGATGCAGGGCAGTGGTAGTGGCACTGGGCAGCATGGCCAACGATGGGGAGATGGCACGATGAGGTTTCGCAAAGTGGCAAAACAGGACGATAACGACGAAGCTAATTAAGCCTATGGTGGTGGTGAATTGGTAGACATTCCAATGGTGATGAGGAGTGACGATGGAGGTTTAGGTGGTGGTGACGGCGAAGCTACGGGACATGGGAGGAAGAACCACTTGTGTAGGCGACAGTGAGGGGACTCTGGTGTGAAGATATTGGACTGAAGCTTATCGTAGTGTTAGAGTGATCTCAGGGCTTTGGCCCAACGGCCAAAGCCCAACCCTTGACCGCGCCCTGATCGGGGGCGCCCAGCCCGTTTGGCTGGTGGGCCCCTGTCGCCAGCGCCATAAATACAGAGGTGGGGGCCGGGCGGCACGCATCACGAAGTTGACCGCGCCGCCGTTCACCCCACCGACAAACCCTAGCCGATCTAGAGGGAGGCGCTGTAGCGACGGGAAGCTCCACCGGATCCTCTGCGTCTTCTCCGGACCGCGCCGCCGCCCCGCCGTCGCCGTCTTCGCTCTTCTCCGACCACCGCCGAGATGGCCACCTCTTCCTCTACGCCTGAAGGTTGGTACCCCACTCCCTCTCGGTATACCTCAAGAACATGAACCTAGAGAAAGGATAGACCCCGGCTAGATCTACCCTAGAGATCCTAAAAGAAACCTAGAACCAACAATGGTATCAGAGCAAGAGTAGGCTTAGATCTAGATGCGGGAAAAAGGAAAGAAAAGAACCCTAGCCCAACGGATCGGAAAAGAAAAGAATGAAAAGAGAAAAGGGGGAGGGTTTTTGGGACTCACGGGAGGGTCGCCGCCGTGCGCTGCGTCGGACGCCGCCGGGCTGGCGCCTCGGGCCGCCGTCGCGTGCTCCGGGTGGCCGCGCCGTCGCGCGCTCCGCGCCGCCGCTGACGGCTCGGGGTTGCCCCTCCGTGCGCCCCGCCTCCCATGGGGGCCGTCGCGCTCCGTGTCGGGGGCTGCCGCTATCGGCCCGTCCCGATGGCGCCGCCGCTCCGTGGGAGCAAGCCGCCGACGCCGCTTCTCTCCGCGCCGGGGCCGCTGCCGCCCCGTCGCTCCGCGCGGGCGCGCCGCCATCGCCCGGGCGTGTTTTTTCGGGAGGAGCCGGTGGATTGGTTTAGGGTTAGGGTTTGCAAGGGGGCGCCGGATTTTGATCCGGCGAAAGAATCTCCCGACCGTCCGATTGGGATGAACGGCCGTGAAGGCTGCGCGCGCGCGGTGGCCACCTGGGCCGGCGGGAGGCAGGCCGGGGCGGGGGCGCTAGGCGCAGCGCGCGTGCTCGCCTGGGCCGTGGCGCGCGTGGGCGAGTGGGCTGCGGCCGCGCGGGGCAGGCCGGTAGGCCGTGGGCCAAGGGAGCGCGCGTGAGCGCTGGGCTGAGCGGCCGCCGTGGGCCACTGCTGCGCAGGTCGTGGCCGGGCCGAAAGTTTGGGCCAAAAGGCCGTTTTTGAACAGTAAAGTCCCCAAAATGGATTTAATGTTTTTCAGAAGCATAATTTTGATGAATTTGATTGAAATTTGTTTTAAAATCTCTGTAATTTTTGCACCAACGTGTTAATTTTTTCAGAGATTAAATGTTTACAGTTTAATGCTTCTGAATAATGTATTATTTTTTTTAGAATAATTACAGTTTCCGCTGCAAAAGTTAATATTGATTGATTTTTCATTATTAAATTCGAACCAACGGGAGAATTTAATTTTGGAAAAATAGATAAAAATTCCCAGAGATTTATGATATTGTTATTTTCTGACCAACGTTGTTAATATCAGTATTATAAATTTTAATGTTGATTTCATGCATTATTTCTATTTCTGCCCAACGGTGATGTAGATTTAATGTATGATAAAATTGATTTAAATTGTATGTCGTATTTTTGACCAACGTTGGAAATAAGGCATATAATTTTGATGTTACGTTCTCACTGTATTTGAAATATTTTTTTCAGGAGGATACAACTTAATGAGTTGTATTAGAGAAATCCCCACTCTCAAAGGTGATAATTATGGAGAGTGGAAGAAAAAGTTAGATTTAGCCTTTATCTTGGCTGAGGTGGACTGGGTCCTCACTACAGCACGTCCCACTGAGCCTTTGGCGCCAGTGAGGGAACAGAATGAGGATGACACTGCATGGCAGAAAAGACAGAGGGATCATGCTCCCCTACAGATGTCTTATGATCTTGATCATAAGAAATGGACCACAGCCAACAAGAAATGTATGGCTGTGATAAAGAACACGATTGAGCCTGCTATTCTGGGCTCAATTGCAGAGTGTGACACTGTCACTGAATACCTTGATAAAATAAAGAGTCAGTTCACTGGCTCTTCAAAGACTTATGCTACACAGCTGATTAAGCAGCTGGTAACAGAGAGGTATTCTGGCGGGGGCAATGGCATAAGAGAGCACATTCTTAGAATGAGCAACTTGGCATCTAAACTGAAACCGATGGATTTGGCTCTCAAGGATGAGTTCCTTATTCATCTGGTTTTTGCTTCTTTGCCAAAAGAGTTTGACACTTTTGTTGTCAACTATAATATGCAGCCCGAAAAATGGGACATGGAAAAGTGCATAGCCATGTGCGTGCAAGAGGAGGAAAGAATCAAATCCTCACATGGTGGTGCTATAAACTTTGTGAGGGAAAACAAGAAAAAGAACTATAACAGTAACCCCTTCTCAAAGAACAAGGGCAAAGCCTCTGTACATCAGCCTCAACAGAACAAATTTGCTGTAGACAAAGACCAGTGCCTTCACTGCAAGAAGACGGGACATTACAAGAAAGATTGTCCTGACTATTTAAAGATGATAATGGCTAAGAAAGGTGAGAACATCATTACCTTTATTAATGAATGCCTGTATGTAAAATATTCGAAATCCACTTGGTGGATTGACTCAGGAGCAACTGTTCATGTTGCTAATTCTTTACAGGGATTCCGTTCGACGAGGACTACGCAAAGAAAAGAAAGATGCGTTAAAGTCGCAAATGGAGTCGAAGCTGAAGTTGAAGCCGTTGGCGATCTTTCATTAGAATTAGCTAATGGCTCCACTCTTCTACTTAGAGATGTCCTTTTTGTTCCCTCTTTACAGAGGAATTTGATTAGTGTGTCAAATTTGGACAAAGATGGTTATGATTGCAATTTTGGAAATGGCAAGTGCGAAATAATGTTTAATAAAGTTTGTGTTGGTATTGCCATATTACAGAATGAGCTTTATTTGTTATCATTGTGTGATGATGTGAATGTCGTATGCGATAATGAGAACGTTGCGTACGAAAAAGTGATTGAATCCTCGTCTACGAATGTAAACAGAAAACGAAAGAGAACTCTAGATGAGTCGTCGAAATTATGGCACTGTCGTTTAGGCCATATTTCGAGGGGGAGAATAGAAAGACTAGTAAAGAATGATATTCTTCCTCCATTAGAGTTCTCAGACTTAGAACAATGCAGAGAATGCATTAAAGGAAAATATGTAAAGAAAATTAAAAAAGACGCTAAAAGAAGCACAGGAGTTCTACAAATTATTCACACAGATATTTGTGGTCCTTTTCCTGTGAAAAGTGTGGATGGATATGACTCGTTCATAACATTCACAGATGATTACTCCCGTTATGGATATATTTATCCAATTAAAGAAAGAAATGAAGCCTTGGATAAATTCAAGATATTTAAGGCTGAAATTGAAAACCAACACGATTTAAAGATTAAGATAGTCCGATCTGATCGTGGGGGGGAGTACTACGGTCGACATACCCCATATGGACAAGTTCCTGGACCTTTTGCGAGGTTTTTACAGGAAAATGGAATAGTGGCCCAGTATTCTATGCCGGGCGAACCTCAGCAAAATGGAGTAGCTGAAAGACGCAACCGTACCCTGATGGATATGGTGCGAAGTATGATGAGCTACTCCACACTCCCATTGAGTTTATGGATGGAGGCGTTGAAAACCGCCATTCATATTCTCAACAGAGTGCCTAGTAAGTCGGTGCCCAAAACACCGTACGAGTTGTGGACAGGAAGAGTTCCCTCAATAAATCACTTACGTGTGTGGGGGAGTCCTGCTGAGGCTAAAGTATTTAACCCAAACCTTGGGAAACTTGATCCCAAAACAGTAAGTTGTCATTTCATTGGCTATCCTGAAAAGTCAAAAGGTTATCGTTTCTACTGTCCAGACAGATACACAAAGTTTGTAGAAACGAGACATGCTGTCTTCTTAGAGGATGAAATGATGAGGGGGAGCATGGTAGCTCGAGAGATTGACCTTGAAGAGAAGCGGGTGTTTGCGCCCACTCCGATGATTCAAGAGCCATTCTTCACACTACCTGCTGTCGCTGCACCGACGGTGCAAGACACTGTGGTGCCAGCACCTGTTATTGTTCCTCCCGTGGCAATAATGAATGAGAATGAAGAACTTGTTCTTCAGGATCATATAGAACCTATTGCCACAGATGAGGGGGAGCAACAGCAGCCTCAAACAGTAGATGTACCAAATGAGGAGGCCCCGAGGAGGTCTCAAAGAGTAAGAAGATCAGCTATTTCTGATGATTATCAGATTTATAATACAGAGGAATTTCAAATGGAGGATGATCCCACCTCATTTGAAGAAGCCATGAGAAGCGAAAATTCCTCAAAATGGCTTGAGGCCATGGAAGAGGAAATGAGGTCCATGAAGACTAATAAAGTCTGGGACTTGGAAATTATTCCTAAAGGAGCCAAAACAGTAGGCTGTAAATGGGTCTACAAGACTAAACATGACTCCCAAGGGAATGTAGAAAGACATAAAGCGCGACTTGTGGCAAAAGGCTTTACGCAAAGAGAAGGGATTGATTACAATGAGACATTTTCTCCAGTCTCATGTAAAGATTCCTTCAGAATCATAATGGCATTAGTAGCACATTATGATTTAGAGTTACATCAGATGGATGTAAAGACGGCATTTCTTAATGGGGATTTGGAGGAAAATGTTTACATGGCACAACCGAAAGGTTTTGTCGTGGAAGGAAATGAAAGAATGGGATGCCGCCTAAAGAAATCAATATATGGGTTAAAGCAAGCTTCAAGACAATGGTACTTGAAGTTTGACAGTACAATAAGAAAATTTGGTTTTAAAGAGAATGTAGAGGACAACTGTGTTTATGCAAAGTTTAAAGATGGGAAGTTTATCTTCCTAATCCTGTATGTGGATGATATCCTACTAGCTAGTAGTGATGTTAATCTGCTACTGGAAACAAAGAAGTTTTTGTCCTCAAACTTCGATATGAAAGATCTTGGTGAAGCTTCATTCGTTCTAGGGATCGAAATTCACCGAGATAGAAACAAAGGGGTATTGGGACTGTCACAAAAGGCATACATAGAGAAAGTCTTAAAGAAATTTGGTATGCATAAATGTAGTCCATCACCTGCACCTATAGTCAAGGGCGACAGATATGGGGATTTTCAATGCCCCAGGAACCAGTATGAGATCGATCAAATGAAAGCGGTTCCATATGCTTCAGCTGTCGGAAGCTTACAGTATGCTCAAGTGTGCACACGCCCTGACTTAGCATTTGTTACCGGGTTACTTGGCAGATTCCAGAGCAATCCTGGAATAGAACATTGGAAATTGATAAAGAAAGTCTTGCGTTATTTGCAAGGAACAAAAGGCCTCATGATGACATACAGAAGATCAGATTCACTCCATATAGTGGGGTATACGGATTCTGATTTTGCGGGAGATGATAGAAAGTCTACATCCGGATATGTATTCACTCTCGCTAAAGGAGCTATATCGTGGAAAAGCTCAAAACAAACCGTCACTACATCGTCCACAATGTATGCCGAGTTTGTAGCATGTTATGAGGCTACGGGGCAGGTGAACTGGCTAAAGAAGTTCATACCCGGTTTAAAAGTGGTTGACGACATCAATAGACCACTTAAGTTGTACTGCGATAACGAACCCGCAGTAACGTATGCCCACAACAATAAGTCAAGTGGTGCTGCCAAACACATTGACATAAAGTACTATGTTGTGAAAGATAAAGTTCGGGATCAAATTATAAGTCTTGAGCACATAAGTACCGCAAAGATGTTAGCGGATCCGCTTACCAAAGGCTTACCACCCAACGTGTTCAGAGAACATGTAGCCGGCATGGGTTTAAGGGAAAGCCTATGATTCCTGGACTAAAAGATGGCCCAAAGTTTAAAGTAACTGTTTCAGAATAGAGAGGTGTATTGTAACTGTTGAATCTATCGGCGATTGACCGTGACGATGAGACATGTTCTATGCACTAATCTGTGATGGAATGTGTAAAGTCAAAAGTAATTAAAGATAAAGTATAGATTGAGATCAAGGGGGAGAATGTTAGAGTGATCTCAGGGCTTTGGCCCAACGGCCAAAGCCCAACCCTTGACCGCGCCCTGATCGGGGGCGCCCAGCCCGTTTGGCTGGTGGGCCCCTGTCGCCAGCGCCATAAATACAGAGGTGGGGGCCGGGCGGCACGCATCACGAAGTTGACCGCGCCGCCGTTCACCCCACCGACAAACCCTAGCCGATCTAGAGGGAGGCGCTGTAGCGACGGGAAGCTCCACCGGATCCTCTGCGTCTTCTCCGGACCGCGCCGCCGCCCCGCCGTCGCCGTCTTCGCTCTTCTCCGACCACCGCCGAGATGGCCACCTCTTCCTCTACGCCTGAAGGTTGGTACCCCACTCCCTCTCGGTATACCTCAAGAACATGAACCTAGAGAAAGGATAGACCCCGGCTAGATCTACCCTAGAGATCCTAAAAGAAACCTAGAACCAACACGTAGATGATGAAAGGTGACGAAGAAGATGACTGGATGGGAACAACAAAAACGACCGATTCATCACACTGTATGAACGAAAGTCAAATTAATTTTGGGTATGAGCTCATCAGTAGGTAGAATACGATGTGACATGGACAAATGTCGAGAAAGAAAATTAGGTTGATAGGTGGAGCTCGGCATGATGGTCAGAGCTTGTTGGCAGTGGCAACAAAATTTTAGGTGGCTCTCGGGTGGGGGAGGATGTGAGAACGAGATAGAGAATGAGGCGAGGGGATGTCGTTTGGGCTCGATTTGAAGGCGAGGACAAGGCATCAATTACATAGTCCTCGATACACGTATTTAACCATTACTAATTTTAATTATATATAAGTAAGAATATAATAATACAAATATTTTTGATGCCAAATATATTAATATTGTTTTATGTGGCAAATATAATAATTTTGTGAAAATATGTTACTACACGTATTCTGGAATAACGTTAGATAAATGAACACAGAGAATAGCTCTCTAAGATAGTATTGTACCCATTAAAGTTGGAAATGATCATATTAAGTTACTGCCCCAAGGTCAAGTCTTGCTTTCATATTGCTCACCTAACGATCATAATGGTAAGCTATGGTAATGGCAAATGCAACTTGTGCTTAAAGAGTTGTTTAGATTCCAATTCAACGTGCCGTCAACTTGTGTTTGGCTTCGACAAAGAGTTCGCCATCACTGACGATTAGATAGAGACTAACCTTTTTCATAATACTAGGTAAAACTCAGTCTTTTCTTGACACACACTAAAAAGTAATGTACAAGAGAAAAAGAATGATGTGGATGCATAAAATAAATGAGTAAAAGTCATATAGGAGAAAAAAGTCCTCGTTACCGTTCTTCGACGAGGATTCCTGGTTTTAGGTCGGTTTTGTGTATTGTATTATACTTTGGGCTTGCACGTCTGTTGCAGTAAAACTTGGTTGTTAAACCTATGTTGTAATATAAGTTGGTTCTTTTGCTGTAGCATGTTTTGTGATGATATTCTCTTGCTTGACGCTCCGTAATTGACCAAGCTTGGGTAGTTGCGGAATGCCGGGTCCTAGCGCCCCTGGAAACGGAGGCGTTACAAGGACAAGGCACCAATTAACATAGTCTTCGATGCACATATTTAACCATTACTATTTTTAAGTATATATAAGTAAGAATATAATAATACAAATATTTTTGATGCCAAATATATTAATATTGTTTTATGTGGCAAATATAATAATTTTGTGTAAATATGTTACTGCACGTATTCTAAAATAACGGTAGATAAATGAACACAGAGAATAGCTCCCAAAGATAGTACTGTACCCAAGATGGAAATGATCGTATTAAGTCACCTGCCCCGAGGTCAAGTCTTGCTTTCATATTGCTCACCTAACGATCACAGTGGTAAGCTATGATAATAGCAAATGCATCTTGCGCTTAAAGAGTGGTTTCAATTCCAATTCAACGTGTCGTCAACCTATGTTTGTTTTCGATAAAGAGTTCGCCGTCATTGACGATTAGATAGAGACTAGATTTTTTTCACAATACTAGATAAAGCTCAGTCTTTTCTTGACACGTCCTAAAAAAACTATGCACAAGAGAAAAAGAACGAAGTTGAGGTGTAAAATAAACTAGCAGCATAGGCGCGGCGACACGCCGCGCCAGCCACCGTGTGCACCGAAGTAAAAGAGGCGATAATTTGTGAGGAGGGTTTTTAAAAAAAACCGAGGGTACATGCGTATTTTCGAAAAAGTTAAAGGGTTTTTTCGTAAAAATTGAGGACCCTATGTAATGAAATGAGGACCCGTACGCAATTTAGAAAACCGCGGGGCGCCATCCTGCAAATTGGAGGGGGTTTTTCAGAAAAATCCGCCTAAAAAAAACCCGCCAGGACCTTTTCGCGAGAAAAAGGACCTGTTCGCGAAGAAAAAGGACCTGTACGTAAATTCCGGAAAACAGGAGGAAAATCCCTCCCCTGGCCGTACCGAAATCCTCCCGCCACGCGGCGGCCAGCGCGCGCGGGCGGGGGACGTGGCCGAGCGGGGGGGCGCGCATCCCCCCTGCTATAAGGGAGGGAAATGAGGACCCGTACGCAATTTAGAAAACCGCGGGGCGCCATCCTGCAAATTGGAGGGGGTTTTTCAGAAAAATCCGCCGTAAAAAAAACCCGCCAGGACCTTTTCGCGAGAAAAAGGACCTGTTCGCGAAGAAAAAGGACCTGTACGTAAATTCCGGAAAACATGAGGAAAATCCCTCCCCTGGCCGTACCGAAATCCTCCCGCCACGCGGCGGCCAGCGCGCGCGGGCGGGGGACGTGGCCGAGCGGGGGGGCGCGCATCCCCCCTGCTATAAGGGAGGGAAATGAGGACCCGTACGCAATTTAGAAAACCGCGGGGCGCCATCCTGCAAATTGGAGGGGGTTTTTCAGAAAAATCCGCCGTAAAAAAAACCCGCCAGGACCTTTTCGCGAGAAAAAGGACCTGTTCGCGAAGAAAAAGGACCTGTACGTAAATTCCGGAAAACAGGAGGAAAATCCCTCCCCTGGCCGTACCGAAATCCTCCCGCCACGCGGCGGCCAGCGCGCGCGGGCGGGGGACGTGGCCGAGCGGGGGGGCGCGCATCCCCCCTGCTATAAGGCCAGCGCGCGCGGGCGGGGGACGTGGCCGAGCGGGGGGCGCGCATCCCCCCTGCTATAAGGGAGGGACGTATGAGTAAAAGTCATATACAATAAAAAGTCCTTGTTACTGCTCGCCATCACCATCAGTTTTTGTCCCATGGGCGCCGGTGACCTGCTGCGTGCTAGAGTTCTAAGGGTAGGAACTAGGTAACCCTTGAAACCTACCGTTTACGAATCTCAATGCAAATCTAGGGGTAGAGAAAGTTCTTGTGTAGCTTCAATAAACAAATTAGTGTGCATAGTGGCTCTCATAGAAAAATAATATACTACAACGTTATGAACATGGTGCCTGTTTGGTTGGAAGCTGAGTTTGCCATAATTCTCTTAGGCGAGTTTTACCAAGTTGACTAGTGCTTTGTTAATGTTACTAGTCATATGTCACGCCTTATTAGGCAGTTAGACTAGTGCTTTGTTACTAGTCATATGTCACGACTTAGGCAGTGGTAAGCTTTTTAAAGGTAGACCCTACACGTCTGCGAGTCTCTCAAACCAATTAGATGAAAACAAGCGATGAGAAGGCAGACTTTCTGAGTCAACCCCGGGGCCATGCACGAATAGTGAAGCCTCCCTTGGCTGTCCATGTCGCATTCCTTCTCTCTGTCTCTACATTTAGCCTGTTTTCTTACTGATTACTGATCGATCGGTGACCGGCTTGCATAGGCTATCAGCTCGTTCATTGCAAACTGTTCCCACGTGCTTTGAATCTGTTGCTCCGTGTTAGGTAAATGAAGCCAAGTCACCGTGTTAGGTAAATGAAGCCAAGCCAAGTCACTTTGTTTGGATTTGCTCTGTTCTGATCAACGTGGTTAGGTAAATGTCTCCATGCTAAGAAAAAGATTACGTCTTACAGCGAACAGTATGTCACTAGTTTGCAATCCGAATCCCAATCCATTGATGCAACGAGGAGCCCACCATGAGGAGGAAGAGCCAGGGCTCAGTGTGTGCGCGAGTATTTGCACATGGGCTGTGCCCCCTTGTATCTTGTGGGCCCTGGAAGGCTGGGCCCAGCCCCGCTCCACTGCCGGCCTGTCCTTCTCTGACAGTCTGACTACATCTCAGGCTGCAGTACACAGAATGCCGTCAACGAAGTTTCTAGAACAAGTTGCATGCGTCAACGAAGTAATGCTGTAGCCTATTGGTCTGCTGCTACTGCAAAAATTACGTTACAACATCTTGTAGTGGTGAAGGAGATCTGCATTGGGCTCACCCCTTGGGTTTTTTGCTGGTGGTCTGTGATGATGCATCACTGGAACGAGCAGAGGAAGACGAGGGCCTTCTACGACATGCTTGACAAGGGCCAGAGTCACTGAAGAGTAGCCTGAATGCTTCACACGTAGGTCAAAGTGTTTGACGAGAATTTGAGTAGCCTGAATGCTTCATACGTAGCTCAAAGTGTTGGACGAGAATTGTGTATATGTCTCAAAATACGATCATATATGATAATATGCATGTGTATCTCTATACATGTAGAGTACGTAGGATATAAATACTCATGACAAGATAGTAACATACGTTCACGCAATGCAACTAGTATGTGTACGTACGAGCCAGAACCAAGTACTGCTGTGTGGCCGCATGCTCATGTACTAATCAGCGTCCTTGAGTTAATTACATGCATGCATGCGTAATGTGTTGCTGAGCCATGGAGTCGTATACAAGTCAGGCCGGCAAATACGTACACACCCTCGAGCGATTCGATAGCCTGCACGCGTGTGATTGGTTGATGGAGGTGAAGCAGACGTACGATACGGGCGTGTAGATGCGCATCTCGGCAGCCTCTATTGTTATGCTGATGATCTCCAGCACACTACTTATGTATGGTCTTGGAGGTTGAAAGTTGTCCTTGCATGTAATTGGGAAGTGGCCAGGAACAGTTGTCGCCGATGCCAAACAGATAAGGGATGGGTACGTCGCTGCACTTGTCTGGGCAGTTCGGCCGTGGGACCGACGCCATGTCGTTAGAGACGGCGGCGGCGGCGGCGATGCACATAGCCGGCATCGTCACCAGATGACTGGCATATGACACCAGGTGCATATATTAATTCAATGCAGGAATAGTAGATCAAAATGTTAAAGTCTGCGTTCATATATAGTTCTGCAACAAGTTCGACATGCTCTAAGATTGTCCATTACTTCCCCCTATAGTTCTGCACAAATATTTCACAGTACATTTTTTAGTCTTCAGTATTCCAATGTTGCTATCCGTAACTGTGCCTGGCGAAGCAACTTTGCAACTTGCAAACACTTTGGTGTCACGGTAGCACATGATCGATGCATGAATACCTCTATTGTTTCCTAGTAATTTTTCTAATTATTGCTTTATTCTCTATTGATCTTGTTGCTGATTTAACAAGTGCGATGCATCTGGCTATAAACATCTCTCAATGGTAGGTAGTAGTGTAGTACTCATCCTGATCTTGAGCATACGAGTTAAAAAAAAGAGATAACAGAGATAAGGTTAATACAGACGGCATGTAATACCTCACTCCAGGCCGGAGTACGACTGCTAGACAGTCATGCATGACGTCGATATAGTGCACTTGAAAGCTGCATTATTCTGTTAAGAATAGCAGACTACCATGGGAAAATGTAATCCTGCAGGTTACAGGAGCACTCTAGCAACTATCTACAGAAATTCTCAGGTATTATAGCAAAATTCTGTAAAATTTGATCTTAACTTTTATCTGTCAACTGTTAGCTAGTTTAAACAAAGCTGACCTCATAGTAATTAAACTGCCCCTTCTTCTTGGAGGAAACAACTGAATGGCCTCAGGGTACCTAGCAGAGCAGCGGTGTTTTTCTCTTGATCACATAACTGAATCACTTCTACTCACATAACTGAATCACTTCTACTAGCAACGCTACCAATAGTACTACAAAAGAGAACTGGGTCAAGAACTAATATTCTCTGGTTCAAATGCAAGTAATTCCTTCTCTACGGGCTACGGCCATAGATCACGTCATTTTCTCTATTTTTTATTTTCTCTGGCGGTAGCTGGGCCCTCCCCTACCACCGCCGCCGCCCTCCCTCACCGTCTAGACCTCCCTCGCAGCTCCGGGTCGCAGGAAGCGGACGGCGCGGCCATGGGGCAGCACCACCGCCGCACTACAAGCCCAAGCCGGGGTCCAGGGGAGACCAACACCAGAGTATCGAGTAGCACGGGGAGCTGATTCGCGGTGGCCGGCGTCGAGATCTGTTTTCCCTGGTGGTGGATCTGCATGGCGGCGACAAGCACAGGTTGCAGTGGGGAAACGAAACGAGTGGGAGTACTAGTTAACAGTAGATGTGCCTGTGTGTACATGCAGAGAATGCAGTAGGCGAGTAGTTTTAGTGCTTTGTCAGTAGTGGATCATCGAAGCAGAGTAGTATTAGTACTACAACGGGCTAGCTGAGCGGCCAATTAGATGGGCCGTGGTGGTAGTTGAGTACACCCAGACGGAGTATAGGCTGAAGCCCAAGTCGAATGGGCAAAAGAAATGCATCATGAAAATAGTTGAATCTAAGAAGTATAACTAATGAATGCTTAAGGTAAATACTGGTACAACAACACACCTTATATTTGCTCGTAGATCTGGCCACACGGTTACGTGGATTCGTATATTTTGAAATTAGTATATGTACCAGCTCGGAGGTGGGATGTGTCGAGGGCCCATGTGTGAGGTGAAGGGTGGTGGTGGGATGGCAAACAGACCATCACCACGAGAATCAACTGATTTTTTAAGTATTACTAGCTGAATGCCCGTGCGTTGCTATGGATTTTTAAAATTTATCACATTACATGTTTTAAAACTTACAGATGGTAAAAATTTTTAGTTCTAAAAGTTTTTTAAATCCGTCAAGTAAGTCGGAAGCCGTCGATCACACCTCGTAGTCATACGGTGCATCAAAGTTCAAAGTATAGAACTGAGTTTAGTAGTAAAGCTTCGATGTTGTTCACAGCTCAATTAGATAGCAACTCCACATATTTTCATCAATATTGTAATTCTGGTTTACAAGACACCATAGTTCAGTACCAATTGGAAACCCTCCCAAAAATTACAAAATGAATACCCTCATGGTCCCAGGAGAAATATTAAGCTAGAGTATAACAGATGGCATTTCTACCAACAACATTCTTCATAAAAAAGTAATGTTTCTAGGCATTCCCAATCACTCAACATGCTTCCAGTAGCATGAGCTCTGTTACCTCTGTAGCCATGAAGGGCTGCTTCTGCTTCACCTTGGCGCTCGTCGTCATCCTGACCGCGCTTCTCTCCGCCGCCAACGTGGGCGCCTGCGTGGACGTCGGCTTCTACGACAGGACGTGCCCGACCGTGGAAACCCTGGTGCAGCAGACCGTGCCCGCCGCATTCAATAACAACTCCGGCGTCGCTCCGGCCCTGATCCGCCTGCACTTCCATGACTGCTTCGTCAGAGTAAGTATGAGTACAGTGACGGACAGTGTATATCACACACGAGTTCTTGCACGCTTGCGCATGACACTCTACATGTTCGCATGCAGGGCTGCGACAGCTCGTTCTTGATCGACTCGACGGCGAACAACACGGCGGAGAAAGACGCGGGCCCCAACTTCCCGAGTCTCCGCTTCTTCGAAGTGATAGACGCCGCCAAGGCGGCCGTCGAGGCGCAGTGCCCCGGGGTTGTCTCCTGCGCTGATATCCTCGCAGTCGCGGCGCGGGACAGCGTTGCGCTGGCCGGCCTCAGCTACCAGGTGCCTGCTGGGCGCCGGGATGGCCGGATATCCATTGCCCAGGAAATGCCTGACAACCTGCCTGCGCCGACTTCCCCCTTACCCGAGGACCTGGTCACCATCTTCTCAGCCAAGAACCTCACCGTCGAGGACATAGTCGTCCTCTCCGGCGCACACACTATCGGCGTGTCCCACTGCATCGGCTTTGCCAAACGGCTCTACAACTTCACCAACACAACTGATGGAGTAAGCAATGGCGCATAAATTATTTTCAGAGAGAGAGGAGAGAGAGAAAGGAAGTGTAATTCTTAACCTGTCTTGTGATGAACCAACAGATTGATCCGAAATTGAGCAAGGCATATGCGTTCTTGCTCCAGAAAATCTGCCCGCCACTGCCGATCACCAACCAGACCTTCCCGAACACGACGACGTTTATGGACATCATCACGCCGACGAAGTTCGACAACAAGTACTACGTCGGCCTGACGAACAACCTGGGGTTGTTTCTGTCGGACAACGCCTTGCTGGCCAACTCGACGATGAAGGCGCTAGTCGATTCCTTCGTGCGCAGCGAGGCGACGTGGAAGAGAAATTTCGTCAGGTCCTGTAGGACCGAAACGGCGATAGAGGGGGGGTGAATGTCGACTTTTAAAAATTCCCAGCAAAGTATTCACGAGTATCTCAACTCTTCGATAGCTATAAAAAGCTATGGAGAATTAGATACAGAGCTCACAGGAAATCAACAGAGATCAAAGAGTTTGAGCGAAAGTCACGGCAAAGAAACGGCAGTAAAATGCTCACCACGGCAGAGGAATTGGCACAAAATGAAACATGCTTGCTGGCCGTGGGAGGAGGAAGAATGCTAGCTGCAGTACAAGCTGCTGCAAAAGCCAACAAAAGACCCTGAAAAAGCTGCTAACTGAGAGCACTATTTGCTGCTGAAAAAAAGGATCAAAGGACTGCAGAAAAGAAGAGCAATACTACAGCCAACCGAACATAAAATGAAGCCTTGCTGCCCACAACTAAAAGCAGACCCAAACACAAGGAAAAGCACTGATCGGCTGCAGTAAAGAGAGCACAAAATTGCAGTGCTGATTTTTGCTTGACTTGGCCGAAAAGAAAGAAGTGATGGCTGAATATGGACTGCATGCAAGCCGAATAAAATAATGCAAAAAGGAAAGAGCTAGCTGCAGCAATCAAAGACACAAATATTCCAGTTGGCCAACATTATGCCAAGGTAGTATGCTGCTGAAACTACAGAGGAATGCTACTTTAGCTTTGGCCGAACCATGGGAACAAAAGAAATGTAGGAGCTGCAGCAAACACTCTGGCCAAATCATGCAGGGAGCACAAAATACTATGCCAAACCGAGAAGAGCTTGAACTACTCAGGAAACTTGCAGCCGAAACACAAGAAACAAGAACCAAAAACACAAAACAACTTAAGGACAAAGAGCTCAAACAATATATCATAAACACGATACGGAGACATACATGCTTGATAGAGTGTTTACATCTCGCTCAAGCTCTCTCACTCTCCCTCCAACCTAGTCCCCATACATGATTGGAAGAGCAGGAACTCAAGCTATCTCCTCTAAAAATTCTGCATACTACCTCTCTCTCTCAAATCCCTCTCATTCTCATCTAAAGTCCATGAATAGCTACTAGAGAACACCCTCTCTATTTATAGCCTCCACTAATGGGTTCACCATTGCTTTACCCATTAACCTTTTGCGCTTTACCCACAATCCACTTCCTTTAGTGCAACTTTGCATATTCACCAAAACGCCCCTCGCGCACTTTCCAGGAAGCTTCCTCATTCCTTTCCTCGCAAGCCACGCAGCTTCGCCGTCTTCGGCACACCTCGACCGTTCTGACCTCAGCGCCACCTGCGCCTAGTCCGGTCCACCGTGCCTCGCCACGACTCCACCTCGAGTCCACGTCGTCTTCGACACATCCCGACCATTCTGACCTCAGCGCCACCTGCGCCTAGTCCGGTCCTCCGTGTCTCGCACGACTCCACTCGATGTCCTACAGTCACACAGACAAGAAATACGTCAAATAGCACCGCTCGACACATGAAAGCATAAATAGCATTATACTTACCCATGAAGAAGTCTAAACCTGTTGAAACATTAGAATATGCATCCTAAGCTCATACGACCAAGTTTGACCAAGTCCGACCAAGCCCGTTGCACCACGCAACGTCAAGGTCCGAACCACCCAAACCAAACTCGACTAACCTAAACCCTTGTCAATTACTCATCACTTTAATGGGGTCACGACCACATGGTCTCTCAGGTCCATGCTCAAGATGGGGCAGATCATCGAGCTGTCGGGGACGCAGGGCGAGATCAGGCGCAACTGCAGGGTCATCAACCCTTCCAGTGTCCATCATCCTCTGACCAGAGGTTCTTCAGGACTCACGGAAGTGGCCGCAAGCTAACTGTTAGTAGATTTGTGTGCAGTGTGCATGATGTCTAGTATGGTGCAATAAGTAACGAGCTAATTAGGTTCCGTGTTTTGCTCGTTACAAGAACAGAGAGGCGCCAGATCTTGTTCAGTTGTTCTATTGTTACCTACTTGATGTGTTGGTTTGATCATCTGTGCATTTGTGAGTTTGCAAGGAAGTGAATCAGTGTCAACTGTTGTTCTTGGCAAACATGTGATGTTCATCTAATTAGCAAAAATAAAAATGGCAAATGGCCAACCATGAATTTGTAACCAAAGAGCTATACATGTGGAGTTGTGGACAATTCGATTTACAAAGTCCTTACAAACTGTGCATGACAAGTAGGCCCAACCATAAACCATCATGGGCAATTCATGGGGCCATGTCAGTTTTGACAATCCTTCCTAAGGCATTGGAAAAAAGGTTTGTATGCAAAGCATATTCCTTTCTGATCCAAATCTGCCCCCCCCCCCCCCCCCCCCGCCCCCGCCGGCAACTTCAGGCAATAAAAATGGTATTGGGGAAATAAGAATTAAAGAGTTTGTGTTACACTGGGATCGCCCAATCAAAGAATGAGACACATCAGTACATCGCCAACCCCTAATTGATCCAATTGGCCTGCTAATCCTAGGCTCCACAGCTTATGTAAAGAACTGTATGTCCTAAATATCATGGTATTTAATAACTGTTTCGCTGACAGCGTGTGCTTAGGGGTTTGGAGTTGCACTTCTGGCACAATAGATCTCTACATTTTAACATAATACCAATACAACAGAAATTTTGTCAGGGTTACAGATCAGTTTTCAGGAAGCTAACTGAATTTCAGTTTCTTACAAAGGCAAGGTAAATTTGCTTTCCTTCTTAAATGAAACATAAAACTTAGCTGTCTGACATTACAGCTCAAAACCAACGAAATGCTTGCTGAATATCTAGCGATTTCCTTACATTATTAGTCACTGAGAAATCAGCCTTTGGTTACAAAGTCTTTGTTCTTAATCATAAGTTAATTACAACATGCAACAACAATTAAGACTGAAGAAAGATGATAAAACAAGTACCTCCGAGTTGTTATCCGACTAACCCTTAGTTGCTTATCATCTGTGATAATATATAAAGAATATTGACCGGCCGCGATCTGTTCTGACACCTATGTAGTTGGTCGGCCTTGGGATCAATTTTCTAGACAACAGTCCAATACTCCAATCTCAATGGAGTAACTGGTGCAGGCTGATAATGCTTGGGTCAACTGTAATGCAAATTTTTTTTTCAGTATCCATCAAAAGATTGCAGATCTGCACATCTTTGCTAGTAGTTAGATTGTCACTCTTAAAGGTAAATAGTAATGTCAATGCTGACAACGTGTTTAAGGTTATTTTGCTTGTATCTCAGGAAGTAATTGAGTGTAAACATATCTCTTGATTGCATATTTTTCTAGCGATTGAAAGGGATGCTTTTTTACTTTCCATTTTTGTTCTTTTCCCTATATCTTCCTATCTCCACAACATTACCCACATTTATGGTTTTCGAGCAGAATATATATGCATGACTATACATATGGCTCAATGATTTATATATGTTCTCTTTCGTAGTCGACAAGCAAGTTCCGTGTTAGAAGTTAGTATTTTTGTGTACCTTCGGAACTTTGTGTTCTCCCTATTTTTCTTGCCCTAGTTTCATGTATAGTTATTGTAATATTATGGTATGTTGACAAAAAAAATCTTGAAATCTGAACGAAAAAACAAGCATAGTTGGATCCAAGTAGAAGCAGAACTAAAAACATACCATATTCACAGAAGAAAATCCAGTGGGAAAGGGACTCAGCTAAGGCCTTCCCCCATAGAAAGGTGCTTCTCATATTCATAGTGTCAATACGCGTCTGTCCTCATGCTCATCTGACACAAACCACTAATCATAGTGTAGTAAATTATTAAATTCAGTCCCATGGTTTAGCATCTTTATCACCTGAAGAGCATCTTCATGGTTTCATACCCTGAAAGGCCATGAAGCAACTCATCGAAGGTTTAGTTGTCCAGTGGGCATCCATACTATATTACTGTGCTACGCTGTTAAAAGGGAAAAAAATAGAGTTGAGCCAGGTCAGCCCAAGTTTGGTCTGGCCTCGGCCGTGCCCTTTTATAAAATGACATCAATATTGCAATTCTGGTTTACAGGACACCACAGTTCAGTACCAATTGGAAACCCTCCCAAAAATTACAAAATGAATACCCTCATGGTCCCAGGAGAAATATTAAGCTAGAGTATAACAGATGGCATTTCTACCAACAACATTCTTCATAAAAAGTACTGTTTCTAGGCATTCCCAATCACTCAACATGCTTCCTTCCTCTAAAACTATGCGAGATAGGAGCTCTTGGCTAAAAAAAGATACCAAATCTGCTAAAACCTAAAAATGCTCATAGACAACTTAAGAGCATACTTCTTAAACCCAGCTATGACATTAGGTCCCAGACACAATAAGGTAGTGATAATTAGCTAGTCACACTTCTTAGCATCGGCAAACACTTAATTGATGTATTGAAAAACATCTCTGAGAAACTGCAAGATAGAAAATGTTATGATCTTATCAATTCTCCATGCCAGTGCTGCTTCTCCTAGGCATTTCTTCGAATACATGATATGCATGACACCAAGCCACCTTTGGTCTACAAAAGTGAGGGGGAAGTAAAAATTGAGGAGCAAATAAAGGGAAAGAGATCTCGAAGTAAAAATTGAGGAGCAAATAAAGGGAAAGAGATCACAGAAATGGAAGGAGTAGGGGGAGGAGGAGGCGGCGGCGGCGCGGGGTGGGGAGGAGGAGGCGGCGGTGGAGTGGAGGAGCGGGGCAGGAGGCGGTGGAGCAGAGGAGTGGGGGAGGAGGAGGCGATGGTGGCGCGGGGTGGGAGGGAGGGGAGGAGGCGGCGGCGGCGGAGCGGAGGGGTGGGGGGAGGAGGATGCGGCGTCGGCGGCGCGGGGTGGGGAGGAGGAGGCGGCAGCGGAGTGGAGGAGCAGGGCAGGAGGCGGCGGAGCAGAGGAGTGGGGGAGGAGGAGGCGGCGCGGGGTGGGGAGGAGGAGGCGGCGGCGGAGCGGAGGGGTGGGGGGAGGAGGATGCGGCGGCACGGGGGTGGGGAGGAGGAGGATGCGGCGGCGGCGCGGAGGGGTGGGGGAGGAGGAGGCGGCGGCGGAGCGGAGGGGTGGGGGGAGGAGGAGGCGGCGGCGGCGCGGGATGGGGAGGAGGAGGCGGCGGTGGAGCGGACGGGTGGGGGGGAGGAGGCGGCGGCGGAGCAGAGGAGCAGGGGATGAGGCGGCGGCGAAACGGAGGGCGGGGGAGGAGGCGGCGGCGCGGAGGGCGGGGGAGGAGGCGGTGGAGAAATCTGAAATCAGGGAGAAGCGCACGGGTTCGTGGGGGAGGCAGGCTCACGGGCGGTTGGAGGGATGGGTGGGCCCACACGTCAAACTACCTTTTTGAAGTGTAGGATGCACCATCACCTTGAACTCCTTCTTTTAAGGAGTAGAGAAAAGATATTATACGTATCTATATAAAATATAACCATCTTCTACACATGCTAGAAAAATAATCTAAGACCTAAGATCTCCGGAATGCACACGAGTATGTGTAATCCCACATAACACGTATGTATGTGTATCCACTAGAATTATTGGTGAACGCGGACGGATGGGGACACACGTCGACATCCCTACAAACCGATCAACTCAGTTCTTACCATCACATATATTTTGGCAGAGGAAGATGGATGATTCTTTTTTTTTTAGGGAAGAAAGGGCATGGCCGATAGTAGCTAGGGCCAGCTGATTCGGCCCACAAAATTAGCTGGGCCGAGATTAGATTAGGATACTAGCCCTAGAACTAGTTTTGTTTGCTGGGCTCGTGTTATTCCTACCTGATCTCCTGCCCACCGCCGGCGATCCCTTCGGACTCTAGCCGCCACTGCCACCTGCCTCCATATATTGCCAGCCGTGCAGCCAGCATGCTCCCAACTGGAGAAGCCTGGAGCCTTCTCGGCGGTCTGCAGCGAGCGACTTTTGCCTCTCTGGAGACCGAGCAGCGGCGAGCGGCGTCCATTGTGATAGTTCACAGACGATTCTTATCAAAAATCGTCTGTGATAGTTATATATAGTTCTAGGTATCATTAATAATATAGATGGTCATATTTATAAAATTGTCTTAGATAATTACAATACTTACAATTTTTTAGAATTGTCTGTGATGATATATCTAGTGTAACTATTTTTTATGGTAGTGGCATATCTGTGAAAAAATAAAGTAGGTAGATGTTACACCATAGATATATAGAGCTACGTACATGCATGCTGATTATGCCATGTCAGCGTATTCTGTTAGCAAACTGCGAAAAGAGACCAAACGTGCAAACGGCAGCAATGTTTAGGGAGGCGAGAATGCAATTTCAAGTCAGTGAGGTAAGCAATACATTCATCAAGTCTAGTGAGCTACAGCTCATTTTCTTTTATTTTTTTTCATGCAGATGTAGAAAGTGTTGTTTTGCCATCTAATTCCAATGGGAGAATGGTTTGTGGTGGGCAGAGGATGGGCGGCTTCTAGGCTTGCCCGGTGTTGATTTTTGTTATTTTCGGATTTGTTCATTTTTTTCGACTAGGAGTCCCTGCCGTGAAAATAATGGATGTTTATTTGTTTTAAGAATTTCTAGGATATTTCTCGTTTCTTAGCAACTCAAAAAGGCATGCCATCTACTTTTAGTATATAATAGATAGATAGATTTCAAATTCATTTAAAAATTAAATATCTAATCATCTTTTAATTTTTATTCAAATTCGTATGTTTTTAGATTGTGTATTTCTTTTTAGTTTTAGGTTGGAATTCGTATAAAAACTAATTTATATTTTATTTTTAGGGTTACTTTGAAATGCATATCAAAATCAAATTATTTTATTTTATTTTGTATTACAAATTTAAGTTAATTTGGATTGTACTTAATATAAATTATTTCTTTTAATTTGTGGATTTTCGTTTAATTATTATTGTGCCCCTTTTCATATTATCTCCCTTTTTGCGAGGTCATATTTATCTCCCTGGACGGACTGAGCCTAAAACTGATGACTTGGAAGTCTTTCGGACGCAAACAAATGAAAAAGAAGTAGTGATGACTCGGAGGAGTCTGTCTTTGGCATGAGGACAAAAAGAAAATTAACAAGCAGACTAAGACACTACTAAACTTCCGGGGAGGCGATACATGCATCGTTCCTTGTCTACTATTATAAATCAAGAAGGCGAAAGTCATGCAGGTTTTATGGAGCCTCCTGACACAATGCAGAGTCTTGTGTAATTTTTGCAAAATTTTATCCATCCTATGTTTTTCTTGAAAATTCTTTGAAGGTCACTGTTTTGTGCAACATTATTTTGATTTGAAAAATTTTAGGAACATGCTAAAAAATATTCAAAATTTTATTTCCAGCACCATGAACTTTTTTTTGAGTTTTTGGAATGGTTTCTACTATAAATTCTCCTATGCCACTTTATGGATCATCTTTTCAAATTTGATTTTTAATTCAAATTGTATTTCATCCATTGTACATTCCCTTATAAAATTTGTATTTACAAGTTATTTTTCCAAAGAAACTTCAATCAAAAGCCAAAGAAATAAGATGCAAGCAAAAAGTTTTAAATTTTACCCATTCTTAACTTCCTAGAATTTGGGATATTACAAAATTCAAATTGCCGATTTTACTTTATGTTTTATTCCAAATTTTAGTTAACTTGGATTGTACTTATATAAACTCTTTCTTTTAATTTGCTGGTTTTTGTTTAATTATTATTGCGTCCCTTTTCATATTGTCTCCCCTTTTTTGCGAGGACATATTTATGTTCCTCGATAGACTGAGTCTGAAACTGATGGATATGACGACTTGGAAGTCTTTCAGACGCAAACAAAAGTAAAAGAAGCAGCGACGACTCGGAATAGTCAGTCTTTGGCATCCAAACAAAAAGAAAATAAGAAGCAGGACTAAGACACTAGTCGGCTACCGGGGGAGGCAATACATGCATCGTCCCCTGTCTACTATTCCGACTCAAGATGGCGAAATGAGAAAAGAAAATGAAAGAGTGTTTTCAGTTTGGCTTTTTTGTCACAAGAAGATACCTGCCAGCTTCATGATCAAGCCAAGGATCTCTTAGCTTTAGACTTTAGTAAAATATCACTGTAAGTAATCCAGCCAGATTAGACCTGTTAAAGTGATTTTGATGTGCGGTGAATTTCACGGCAACGACAATGGCCATACTGCTAGGCAGTACGAGTAGTTGTAAAGTTGTAATGGTAATGGAGGTACGTAAATTGGCTCCACAGTAAAGTGGTAGTAGCACAATAATGCAAGTAAAGTGATCCATCATATCGCATACATCCACAGCTGGTGCAATCGGAATCGAAATGCTAATCACACCCAAAAAAATCTGATCATCTTGAATTTTGGTGTTATTTTCTTTTTAATAAAAAAATACCTAATCCCGTCTAGATGTTCTTGCTTTTAAATGCTCAATCATCTCAGGACGGGACCATTCCTTTAATTGAATTTTAGCTGTCCCTGCTTTTCCCTTTGGCGCATAAGACATCTAAATGGAAAATAAGAGAGGTGCGCAATTAATTAACATGAACACAATGCACGGTGGTGGTGGTCTTACACCCCGGTAAGACCACCATATGCCCGTGCCTTTGAGGAAACCTACTCCCCGGTTATGAGTGAAATTACCTTTAGATATTTGATCTCAATGGCAGTAAACTTGAACTTAGTAATGAAATTGATGGATGTTGTGACTGCATACCTTTACGGCAACTTGGATTCGGAGATTTATATGAGAGTCCCTGAAGGAATCCCTCTCCCGAACCAAGATAGAGCAAATAAAAATCTGTACAGGGTGAAACTCAGAAAGTCACTGTATAGACTGAAACAATTTGGAAGAATGTGGTATAATCGCTTAAGCGACTTTCTCTGCAAGAAAGGCTACACGAACAATGAAGACTGTCCTTGTGTATTTATACAGCGATCCCAGAATGGATTCTGTATAATCTCTGTGTATGTAGATAATCTGAATATCATCGGGACAGCCGAAGACATAAAAGAAGCAAGCTCTTACTTGGAGTCAGAATTTGAAATGAAAGATTTAGGCAAGACCAAGTTTTGCTTAGGCCTGCAGCTTGAGCATGTCCCTGAAGGAATCTTGGTACATCAGTCAACCTACACTCAGAAGGTGCTTGAAAGGTTTAGCTTTGAGAAGGCATTTCCCTCGAAAGTACCGATGATCGGGAGATCTTTACAGCAAAAAAAAAGATCCTTTCCGACCTAGAAAAGAGGGGAAGGAAATCCTGGGACCGGAATTCCCATACTTGAGTGCAGTGGGAGCACTCATGTACTTAGCAAACTGCACTTGACCGGACATTGCATTTGCCGTGAACCTGTTGGCAAGGTACAGCGCAGAGCCCACCAAAAGGCATTGGTAGGGCATAAATGATATCTTCCGATACCTCCAAGGAAGTAAGGATCTTGAATTGTTTTATAGAAAGAATCAAGATCTGAACTTGATGGGCTATACAGATGCTGGGTACCTGTCTGACCCACATACCAAAAGTCACAAAAAGGCTATGTATTTCTGTGTGGTGGAACTGCAATTTCATGGAAATCATCTAAGCAAAGTCTTGTAGCTATTTCGACGAACCACTCAGAAATTATAGCTCTGTATGAAGTCGCACGAGAGTGCGCTTGGCTCCGCCGAATGGTTTACCACATCCAGCAGTCATGTGGGATGAACATTGTGCAAACCCCCACAATTATCTATGAAGATAATGCCGCTTGCGTTGCACAAGTGCAAACGGGCTATGTGAAGAGTCATCTTACAAAGCATATCAACCCCAAGTCCTTCTATGCACATGAATTGCAAAAGATGGATGAGATTAAAGTACTGCATACTAAGTCATGTGAAAATCTCACAGATTTATTCACTAAGTCACTCCCCGCATCTAGCTTTGAAAGGTACGTGCGTGGAATTGGAATAATGAGACTTAGAGAAGTGCAGAATTCAGGGGGAGAATTCTCACAAGCCCGCTAGTAAATCTTAATCATGAAGATTAAGTACCCAAAGAATAAAGTCCTGAAGACCAAATGAAATAGGGTGAATTGTACTCTTTTTCCCTTAACGAGTTTTCCATGAAGTTTCTCGACCAAGGTTTTTAATGAGGCAATTCGTGCATCGCAGCATTATACATATCATGTACTCTTTCTCCAAATTTTCCCACTGAGTTTTTATGGAATTTTAACGAGTCATGAGTATGTCGGGTGTGTGCCCAAGGGGGAGTGTTGAGAAACTGGGCCCAGGACCAAGAGTCCTGGTCCAATATGGGCACCCCACCGTAGGCTATAAATAGAGACCTATACCCCCTCATTATGTACACCTGATGCAACTGAAGCAATAAAGAGAGACCAGGAGTTCTCTTTACCTCTCTGTGTTCAATCTATTGTTCTATGATTCTGTGATTAATTCGTTCTTGTTCTAAGCAGATGAATCGATCGGACTGGTCGCCAGTGACGGTTCCTCAACAGGAGTAACTTGCCACGAGGATAGCGAGCGGTCAGTGGTTGTCTGTCCCCAAGCCCTTGCTACTCAACCTTGTCAATTCCTGTAGGCCTTTTCACTTTTAGTACAAGAGTGGAATCAAGTTTGTTTTATACGTCCGCACTCGGAATCGAAATGCTAATCGCAGCCAAAAGAAAATCCTATCATATCCTCTTTGGCTAGAATTTAGATGCTATTTTCCTTTTAATGAAAAAGATACCTAGTCCTCGTCCTAGGTGTTCTCGCTTTTAAACGCTCAATCATGTCAGAACCATTTCTTTAACTGAATTTTAGCTGTCCTTTTTTTTTCTCTTTGACGCCAAATTTGTGTTAGCTTAAACATATCAATCAGAAGTACATCTATATGGAAAATAAGATAGGCGCATAATTAATAGACACGGAGACATTGCATGCTGAAATAAACGAAAGAAGGAAGACCTCTACCTCATATACTAATATATATGGAAGACAGAAAAAATTTCAAAGTTGTAAAACACACCATGTTGGAAAGCTTGCAGGTAGAATAGGTCTTGTATTTTTTTTCGTTTCTCCTTTTTTCTTTCCGAGTGCCACTTTTTTCTCTGCATGGCTTTTATTCATTTATTTTGCACATCCATACCTTCGTTTTCCTCTTATACGTGGCTTTTAATATGGGCCATCTATGATTCTTTTTTGTTTATTAGGTTCATCTTGAATCTATAATGGATAAGCTTGTCTTATAAAATTCTTTATTTTATTTAAGACATCCAATGGTAACAATTTGCTGACCATAATAAAGGTCCACTGAATTGAGGGATGGATGTTTTCTCTCTTTTTTTGAGAATTTCTAAGATATTTCTCTTTTTCTTAGCAACTCAAAAAGGCATGTCATCGACTTTTTGCATATAATATATAGATAGATAGATAGGTTTCAAATTCATTTACTAATCAAATATCTAATCATCCTTTAATTTTTGTTCAAATTTGTATGTTTTTAGATCGTGTATTTCTTTTTAGTTTTAGGTTGGAATTTGTATAAAAAAACTAATTTCTATTTTATTTTAATTACTATTTTAATTTTTTTAGGGTTTACTTTGAAATTCATATCAAAATCAAATTGCTGATTTTATTTTATGTTGTATTTGGAATTTTGGCTGATTTGTAATATACTTAATGTAAACTATTTCTTTCAATTTGTGGATTTTCGTTTAATTATGGCTGTGTTCCTTTTCATATTATCTTCCCTTTTTGTGAGGTCATATTTATCTCTCGGACTGAGCCTAAAACTGATTGACTTGGAAGTCTTTCGGACACAAACAAATAGAAAAGAAGCAGCGACGACTTGAAAGAGTTGGTCTTTGGCATGCAAACAAAAAGAAAATTAAGAAGCAGACTAAGACACTACTGAACCACAGTCCCAAGCAGCTGATACAGCTGACCCTATTTGCCAAATATTCTAGTCTCATTTCCAACGATATGCAACAACAACAACAACAACAAAAAAGTCTTTTGTCCCAAACAAATTAGGGTAAATTAGGAATGAAACCTTCTGAAGATCAAAGAGATAAGAGCTTTGAAATAAAAATCTATAATGCTAAAACCTAAGCCATACATTTTGCTATCTAAGCCGAGAGCCTAAAACACTGCCCCTAACATTCTTTTGGTTCCGGTACGTGGATCGCTAATTTCCATGCGCTCATATCTAAAGCTAATTCTTTAGATACATTTCAATCTCTCAAGTCTCTTTTAACTGTTTCCTCCCATGTCAGTCTTGGTCGACCTCTACCTCTTCTTACATTTTCAGTACGCCTTAAAATTCCACTACGTACCAGTGCCTCAGAAGGTCTTCGTTAGAGATGTCCAAATCATCTCAAGCGATGTTGGATAAACTTCTCTTCAATTGGTGCTACCCTTAACCTATCACGTATATCACCATTGTGGATGCGATCCCACCTTATGTGATCACAGATCCACCGTAGCATCCTCATCTCTGCTACACTTATTTTCTGCATATATTGTCTTTTAGTCACTCTACATTCTGCTCCATGTAGTATCGCAGGTATGATCGCTGTCCTATAGAACTTACTTTTTAATTTTTAAGGGACTTTTTTATCACACTGGATACTAGATGCTTGGCATCATTTCACCCATCCCACTCTTATCCTGTGGGTCACGTCTTCATCAATCTCACTGTAATACTGTAGCATCGATCCCAAATAACGAAACGTGTCCTTCTTAGACACTACTTGTATGTCCAATCTAACATCTCCATTATCTGCTCTAGCACCACTGAAATCACACCTCATATACTCAGTTTTAATCCTACTAAGTTTAAAGCCTTTCAATTCTAAGGTTTTCCTCCACAATTCGAGGTTCCTATCAATATCTATCCTACTCTCATCAACCAACACTACATTATCAGCAAAAAGTGTACACCAAGAGATATCTCCTTGTATATCCTGTGTGACATTGTCCATCACTGGGCAAAAATAAATGGACTCAACGCTGACCCTTGGTGTAACTCTATCTTAATAGGAAAATCATTGTAACACTACCACATGTTCTGACATTAGTCACAGTATTTTCGTACATTTCCTTAATTAGGGTAATATGTTTCATTGGGACTTTTTTCTTTTGGAGCGCTCACCACATGATCTTTCTTGGTACTTTATTATAGACTTTCTCGAAATCAATAAACAACATGTGAAGGCCCTTCTTTTGCTCCCTATACCTCTCCATCAACTGTCATAACAAGAAAATCGCCTTCGTGGTCAACCTCCCAGGCATAAAACCAAATTGGTTTGTTGTCACGCTAGTCACTTTTCTTAAATGGTGATCAATCAATTGTTTCCAAAGCTTCATTGTGTGGCTTATGAGTTTAATTCCTCTATAATTAGTATAACTTTGAATGTCTCCTTTATTTTTTGAAAATTGTACTAATGTGCTCCTCCGCTACTCATTTGGTATCTTGTTCAACCTAAAAATGCTATTGAATAAATTAGTTAACCAAACAATCGCTACTTCTCCTAGGCATTTTCACACCTCAATAGGGATATTATCAAGCCCCAATGCCTTACCCACTTTTATCATTTTTAAGTCATCTCTTACTTCCGACTTCTGGATTCTTCCCAAGGATATACCCTGAAGGAAAAATAAAAGCTATTTTATAGGATGTACACTTATAAGCTACAACTAAAACCAAATATTAACAAAACAAGATCAAAACCCGCATCTCGAAAAGCACTAGTACGGATTTGAACATAGCATAGGCAAAAAAAAAACTCCAGTCTCTTCTCTTGTTGCATAATCATTTCCTAATATTGTCAAAGCTGGCGCCCAGCCAACAGCTACTCGCTGAACAAACGGCAGAAGATATTCCCCAAGGTCTCCACCGGGATGAGCCCCAACTGGATTGATGTACCTAAGTAAAACGATCTTCCATTCAGGATCTGTACGGTAGATATCACGGCAAATATCCTCAATGACAAGCTGCAGTCCATTTGTAAAATTGCAGTCAGTTCAGAGAACTCATGAACGTTAGCAGATTCACTCTTTGAAAGAAAAATGACAGGCCTCGGACCTTGGTTTTGCCATGTGGATTGTTTGGAGCCAAGAGGAAACTCTTCAGTGCAGGGTGAGTTCTTGGTCATTCATAAACTGCAATTGATGATAACACCAAAAGAGGTGCAGCTTGTGGGCGCTAGAGATGACCAGTGAACTAACAAATTCAAACCGCAACTAGTTTGTTGTCAATTCAAAACAATAGTGACCAAATGGATCTTATTGCAAAGTGAAAATATACAGGAATACACAGGTTCGATGTTGTGACCAAGTCTAGTGGGAGCCAACGATCAATACTAATAAAAGCTGGAATGGACCAGATGATGCAAGAGATAGATAGATAGATAGATAGATACCCCTCATTATGTACACCTGATGCAACTGAAGCAATAAAAAGAGACCACGAGTTCTCTCTACCTCTCTGTGTTCAATTTATTGTTCTGTGATTCTGTGATTGATTCGTTCTTGTTCTAAGCAGAGGAATTATCATGCTAATCGCAGCCAAAAGAAAATCCTATCATATCCACTTTGGCTAGAATTTAGATGCTATTTTCTTTTTAATGAAAAAATACCTAGTCCTCGTCCTAGGTGTTCTCGCTTTTAAACGCTCAATCATCTCGGGACCATTCCTTTAACTGAGTTTTAGTTGTCCTTTTTTTTTTCAATTTGACGCCAAAGTTGTGTTAGCTTAAACATATCAATCAGAAGTACATCTAAATGGAAAATAAGATCGGCGCATAATTAATTGACACGGAGACATTGCACGCTGAATAAAAACGAAAGAACGAAGACCATTCCTCATATACTAATATATATGGGGAGACACAAAAAATTCAAAGCTGTATAACACACGATGTTGGAAAGCTTGTACGTAGAATAGGTCTTTTTTTCGCTGCTCCTTAGTTTCTTACCAGGTGCCACTTTTTCTCGTACATGGCTTTTATTCATTTATTTTGCACGTCCAAACCATTGTTTTCCTCTTACACATAGCTTTTAGTGTGGGCTATCTAGGATTTTTTTTGTTTATTAGGTTCATCTAGAATCTATAATAATCTATAATAGGTAGACTTGTCTTATAAGATTCTTTATTTCATTTAAGATACTTAATGGTAATCATTTACTGACCATAATAAGAATGGATTGAATCGAGAGATGGATGTTTTTCTTGTTTTAAGAATTTCTAGGATATTTCTTGTTTTCTTAGCAACTCAAAAAGGCGTGCCATTGACTTTTAGTATATAATAGATAGATAGATTTCAAATTCAATTAAAAATTAAATATCTAATCATCCTTTAATTTTTATTCAAATTCGTATGTTTTTAGATTGTGTATTTCTTTTTAGTTTTAGGTTGGAATTCATATAAAACTAATTTATATTATATTTTAATTATTATTTTATTTTTTTAGGTTTACTTTGAAATGCATATCAAAATCAAATTATTTATTTTATTTTATTTTGTATTACGAATTTAAGTTAATTTGGATTGTACTTAATATAAACTGTTTCTTTTAATTTGTGGATTTTCGTTTAATTATTATTGCGCCCCTTTTCATATTATCTCCCTTTTTTGCGAGGTCATATGTATCTCCCTGGACGGACTGAGCCTGAAACTGATTGACTTAGAAGTCTTTCGGACGCAAACAAATGAAAAAGAAGCAGTGATGACTCGGAGGAGTCTGTCTTGGCATGCGGACAACAAGAAAATTAAGAAGCAGACTAGGCTTCGCTCATTTCAGCTTCAGCTTCTGGCGTACTATTCATATTTTTTGTCTTTTTTTCTAAACTTTTGACTTTTTTGAGCCTTTTTCCCAGTTCTTTTTTTCATATTCGTTTGCATTGTCCGTGATGAGCTAGCATATTTTTTCTATTTTTAAATTTTTTTAAATTTAATTACACCAAATAAGCTACCTTTAATTACAGTGAAATTTCAGTCATAATCCACAGCTTTTCAGCCTAACTGAGCAGGGCAAACACTACTAAACTACCGGGGAGGTGATACATGCATCGTTCCCTGTCTACTATTCTAAATCAAGAAGGCGAAAGTCTGCGGGTTTTATGGAGCCTCCTGACATAGTGCAGAGTCTTGTGTAATTTTTGCTAAAATTTATATGTCCTATATTTTTCTCGACAATTCTTTAAAGGTCACTGTTTTGTGCAACATACATTATTTTGATTTGAAAAATTTTAGGAACATGCTAAAAAATATTCAAATTTTTATTTCCAGCACCATGAACTTATTTTTGAGTTTTTGGAATGGTTTCTACTATAAATTCTCCTATGCCACTTTATGGATCATCTTTTCAAATTTGATTTTTAATTCAAATTGTATTTCATCCATTGTACATTCCCTTATAAAATTTGTATTTACAAGTTATTTTTCCAAAGAAACTTCAATCAAAAGCCAAAGAAATAAAGATGCAAGCAAAAAGTTTTAAATTTTACCCATTTTTAACTTCCTAGAATTTGGGATGTTACAAAAATCAAATTGCCGGATTTACTTTAAGTTTTATTCTGAATTTTAGTTAATTTGGATTGTACTTATATAAACTCTTTATTTTAATTTACTGGTTTTTGTTTAATTATTATTGTGTCCCTTTTGATATTGTCTCCCCTTTTTTTGCGAGGACATATTTATCTCCCTCGACAGGCTGAGTCTGAAACTGATGGATACGACGACTTAGAAGTCTTTCAGACGCAAACAAAAGAAAAAAAAGCAGCGACGACTCGAAAGAGTCAGTCTTTGGCATCCAAACAAAAAAAAATTAAGGAGCAGGACTAAGACACTAGTGGGCTACCGGGGGAGGCAATACATGCATCGTCCCGTGTCTACTATTCTGAGTCAAGATGGCGAAATGAGAAAAGAAAAATAAAAGGAGTGTTTTCAGTTTGGCTTTTTTGTCACAAGAAGATACCTGCCAGCTTCATAATCAAGCCCTTATGTAAAAAAACAATGACGTGGCTTAGGAGGAGGCCATGAATCCCCCTATCTATAATATAGGCATGATGCATGTTGATAGGAAGAAATGAAGTTAGCGTGTAAAACAAGGGTCATGGTTGTTTGGTGGGCAGTAAACACGAGGAGACGTGGTCGCCCACGCATGCTAATACAGTTGATCATTCAGATTGCTAATCAAATGCATGTTCATAGACAACTCTGAAGTTAAAGTGTGTACCATATTAGTGTACTAATGCTGCATGAAGTGACATATGGATCCAATTAGTCTTGACTTCATTGATAGTAGTCTTTTTTTAGAGGGGATTTTATCAATAGTTAATTAGCACCTATTTTATCCATTAATTATCGGACTATACATAACAAGTGGCATAATTAATGCATGTATGGCTGTTTGATGGGCACTAAACATGCTACTCGTTAATCAAATACATGTTGATAGACAGGACTGATGTTAGCATGTAGCAGATTAATATACTAATAGTAGATAACAAGTGTTATATGGATCCAATTGGCCTTGACTTCGTCGATGGTAGTCTTTTTGTTTGAGAGGGAACTTCATCGATAGTTAACAACTATTTTATCATTAATTATCAAGATCCAAGACTGGCCCGCATAATTCAATTTGTGTGCACCATTGGTGCATGCATCGCCAAGGATCATTCTGCAAACTACAGTCCATTCTATCTATAAATATAATTGCTACTCCCCACTGAGCATTGCGCAAAACCAAGAGAACCAAAACTAGCTAGCTATAGCCACCCACAGAACAAGCCATGGAGTTGGTGACAGGTGCTATGTGCAGCCTGCTCCTCAAGCTGGGCAAGCTGTTAAACGAGGAGTACAACCTGCAGAGGGACGTGAGGGAGCAAGTCCAGTCTCTCTCACGAGAGCTTGAGATCATTCACGCTGCTCTCCGCAAGATAGCGGAGGTGCCGCGTGAGCAGCTCGAAGCTCGACCCTCTGGTCAAGCTCTGGGCACATGACGTCAGGGAGCTGTCCTACGACATGGAGGACGTCATCGACACCCATCTTGTGCGTGTGGAGGATGGCCGTGAGGCCACGCCCAATCCGAACATGCGCAAATGGATCGTTGAGAAGATGATCCAAGACCTCAACAAGAAACTCCAAGAGGTGACTAATAGGCATCGCGGGTACCCACCTTCAGTACCTACAGCTTCGACGCCTATCGATCCTCGCCTCCAGGCTATGTACAGGGAAGCGACAGAGCTCGTTGGCATCGATGGTAAAAGGGATCAAGAGCTCATTGAGACGCTGTCCGAGGGGGATGATGTGTCCAAGAAGAAACTCAAGATAGTCTCCGTTGTCGGATTTGGAGGATTGGGCAAGACCACTCTTGTCAGAGCAGTGTATGACAAGATTAAAGGAGATTTCGATTGCTGGGCTTTTGTTTCCGTCGGTCAGAATTCTGACGTGAAGAAAGTTTTCAAGGACATCCTCCTTGATCTCGACAAGCGAAAGTACACGAAGGAGATCGATCTGATGTCATTCGATGAAAGGAAGCTCATTGATGAAATCCAGGAATTCCTTGAGAACAAGAGGTACGCATCACCTACCCCGTGTTAGTCACCAGCTTAAGCTAATGAGTGTTTTTTAGCTATGATAGAAGTTCTACAATGTATAGATTATAGCGGTGCATTGAAGGCTATCCCAATAAATGCTTCCTTTGTACCCACCTACGCTAACTTAGGGGGTGTTTGGTTGCCAGCCACAGTTTACCACGCCTAAGATTAGGCAAGTTTGACCAACTGTGGCAGCTGTTTGGTTGCAGCCACAGTTGTGGCAAGATTCCCTTCCAGCAAACTAGGCCCCACGCGTCAATGACTCAAAAAAATGTGGCAAGATTCCCTTAGGCTTGCTAAGGTGTGGCAAAGAATTTGAGCACCTCAACTTAGGCAAGTGTGGCAATTTTTGTTGGCAAAGTGTGGCTAGCAACCAAACACCCCCTTAATTACTTCATCAACTATGCATCTATGAACGTTAAAAGTTGCGCCAATATTCAAGCCCATATAAGTAGTTACAATTATTGAAAATTGTTTGGGTGCTATATGTCCACAAGAGAACATATCTGCTGCATCTCTTTCTTACCTTGTATCCCAGTCTAAACTTTTTGAGAATTTTTTTTAAAAAAATGTAGATACAGAGGATGGGACAAATTACTACCGAACGGAATACCGTATACTGAACCGAATCGAAGACCAAAATTTTTGGTATACGGTATTCAGTGCGATTAAAAATTTACCATTTTAAAGTTTTGCCTTGATTATTTGCCACTTCAAAGCCACAAATAGCCGTATTTTGCCACTATGACTGTATTATAGTATTTCTAAATTTTTTAGCACAAAAATCAACAGTGTAAAGTTCGTTCTGGCCCTCCATATTGACTTGTTCCAGTAAGTGCGGCGGCCTCCTGCTCGGGTTGCAATGCGGGGGGACAATATTGAAAGTCACGTTAAGGTCCTGTTTGAAATATAAGTATTTGGTAGGACTCTCACCGTCATCTCCCCTACTGAAAGTGAAAGGTGTGGGTCTTAGGCAACCATTGATCAGCAAGGGCAGAAAGAAGAGATGTGTCAATCAAGAAGTTCTGGCTTGTGTTAATCATGTATGCAAACATAATTAGCCTAGATGCATGCAACTGTTGTCCAACGGCCAGGTTTCCCTTGGTCCCCGTGTGATAAGTGTAGATCCAATCGTGGCAACGATGGTGGGCATCCCATGCCTCCTCCAACAGAGGTGGTACATTAGTTTCTATTCCTAACCATAGGGAAGGAACAATAGGTCAAAGAACATAGCAAATGTCACTTGATTAAAATATAGTTACTACGGAAGACAATAACCTGCATACGACAATAAAACATGTAATAACGATAGTATGAACATAATAGTAATGCATGAAAACAAATCATGCTTGCATTTCAGATATGTATGTACAATACGAAGCCCAACCGTAATGGCCGCAAAAATAACCTCCATATATAAATGTTCTATGTCCATGGACGACAATACTCCACATGCGATAATAAAATAAACAACATGTAATAATAACAAATGGCACTTCATTAAAATATATTTACTACGGATGGCAATAACCTGCGTGCAATACAAAAATATGTAATGACGACAGTACAAACATAACATTAATGCACACAAACTAACATATGTGCATTTCAAATAAATATGTACATTTCATGCTAGCTGTCATACAAAATACACGAATATAATAAATTGCACTTCTAAAAATATATATAAAAGCATGAAATGTATTAAACGGTAATGCATAAAAATATACCATTACTTACAGTGCATATGTCCAATAGCGAGCACGACACGCTGTAAATTAGAAAATACACCATATTAGCAACTAAATATGTAATTAACACTAACAAAATGATTAACATAACAATTAAACACCTACTAACTGTGAACGAATGAATCAAGAGCTGCACACTCATGCGTTAAATAGCCACACGAAGGAGGCAACGAATGACATTGATAAGACGTGACATACCGTAAAATTTGAATAATCACAAAATGACGAAAATACCATGCAGCCCACGTGGGCAAAATGCTCAGTCGAACGTGCATGCACACATGGCGCGGTTGCTGAGCGCTCCACCTTCCTGGCGCAGTTGGTGGCAGTGCCACCTCCTTCTGGCACGCTTGGTGGCTGCACCAGTTGCCTGGTGCGCTCGCCAACTATGCCAACTGTCACCTGGGTCTTTTTCCGTAAAAACAATGTCCACAGAGAGCCATTTTCACAAAAAAAAAACTTCCCCCGGGGGCTAGGGAAAAATTCCATAATTAACGTCCAGATCGTGAATTAGTGGGAGAATTGGTATTTTATCTCTTGAGATGGATCTGACCATTACGATATTAAAAGTTTTGTAATTGGCTGTATTACTACATGGTCGTCGATCCCGCAATTCACACGTCTGGTTTTTCCTCATGCTTCTTAAATCTCTAATTGTTTCGTACGTCCAGCACTTTTATTGCCGATTGATAATGCCATTTTTGGATTCTTGAGTTTGCCATGCATGCTTCTGGCTTGTGTTCTATACATACGCTAGATAGGTATTCTTATTCATGGTTCTTAGCCTTGTCATGTGTATATATAGGTGTTTCATTAATGCTCTCACAAATTGATATAGGTACCTCATCATAATTGATGATATATGGGATGAAAAACTGTGGGGTGTGGTCAAGTGTGCTTTCTCTAAGAGAAACAATGTCGGCAGTCGACTAATCACGACAACCCGCAAAGTCAATGTCTCCAAAGCATGTTGCTCTTCTAGTGATGACATAGTTTATAAAATGAAACCTCTTTCTGACGATGACTCACAAAGGCTCTTCTTTCAAAGAATATTTTCGCATAAGAACGGGTGTCCTCGTGAATTGAAACAAGTACCCAAAGATATCATGAAAAAATGCGGTGGAGTACCGTTAACCATCATTACTATATCTAGTTTTTTGGCTAGCCATAAACAGACAAAAGATGAATGGTATACTCTGCTCAATTCTATTGGCCGTGGGCTTACGAAATATGCTTGTGTGGAGGAGATGCAAAGGATATTATCTTTTAGCTATTGGGCCTGTTCTTTTCGGCTGCGGCTTATGGCTTTTGGCTGAAATTTTTGAATTTTGGCTGTTTACGGTACAGATTACGGAGAGACAGACACTCATTTGCGACTTTGGCTGGTACATATGTTGGGCTTTTAACGTGTAGATCGTTTAACTTGTAGACCCCATCTTGAGAAAATACTCCGTTTGAAAGTTAGGTACTGTAGCAAAAGCCAAAAGCCGTCAGCTTCGGAGGAAAAGAACAGGCCCATTATGATCTACCTTCTCATCTGAAGACCTGTTTATTATATCTAAGTATATTTCCAAAAGATTATAAGATTGACAGAGATCGATTGATATGGAGGTGGATAGCTGAAGGTTTTATCCAGTGTGACAAACAACATACTAGCCTATTTGAGCTCGGAGAGAGTTACTTCAATGAGCTCATAAATAGAAGCATGATCCAGCCAGAAGATTGGGAAGGTAGCACAACAGCTTGTCGTGTACACGATATGGTGCTTGATCTCATTTGTGCCTCGTCAAGTGAAGAAAACTTTGTTACTACATTGGATGGTACTGAGCAAAGCACACCAAATTCGCAAAGCAAGGCTCGCAGGCTATCCCTCCAAAATAGAAGGAAGGTTCCTCTTGTTTCCGTGTCACAAGTGAGGTCCATTACTATCTTTCGACGTGCTATTAATCTAATGCCTCCTCTTTCGAGCTTTGATGTTTTACGTGTATTGGATCTGCGTGGATGTCATCTTGGGGAAAGTAGCCCTCTTAACCTTTGCTATGTTGGGAATTTATTTCACCTGAGGTATCTGGGTCTAGCTCATACATATATCCATGAACTCCCAAAAGAAATAGGAGAGCTCAAGTTTTTGCAGGTGCTGGATGTAGCAGGCAATATCCATCTAATGGAGTTGCCGTCAACTGTTGTTAAGCTGAGAAGATTGATGTGCCTACTTGGCCAATTCTGCACAAGGTTTCCGGACGGGATGGGGAATCTAACATCCATGGAGGTGCTGCACTGCATCTCTACCGAGGGGTGCCCAAAATCGTGAGAGAATTGTGCAACCTGACAAGACTGAGGGAGCTCAAAATTAAATTTGGTAAAGACAAGAGCTCAAAAGAGTTGGAGGAAGCTTTCGTGGAGTCTCTAGGCAACCTGCACAATATCCAAATCTTAGATATTTCTGGTCATTTTGGATCTGTGGATCTCTTAGGGGTAGGCTGGGTGCCCCCTCGACATCTCCGTAGGTTTCATTTGCATGGGTTTGTGACACGCACCAAGTTGTCAGAGTTCTCTACGCTGCCAGCGTGGCTAAAGAGGGATCCCTCGCTTCTGTCGAACCTCTCCGAGTTATGCATCGACGTCAAGGAACTGCAGCAGGAGGACCTGCAGATCCTTAGGACGTTGCCGGCTCTTCATTCTCTCTTTATACGGAGCACCCCCCAAACGCAAAGGTTGCTACTTGTCGGTGCAGATGGGTTCCGTTCTATGATGTGCTTCAAATTAACTTTCTGGTCGTTCGGACATTTAATGTTCCAACGAGGAGCTCTGCCAAGGGCTCGAGAGGTTGATTTCCCGTTCGATGTGCGGATGGCAAAGGATGATGGCAATGGTGATTTTGACTCGGGCCTGGCGAACCTGCTCTCCCTCCAGAAGATCCGTGTTGCAATGTTTCGTGGTGGAGCCACAGTAAGGGAGGCCAAGGAAGTGGAGGCGGCACTGAGGCAAGCAATCAAAGCCCATCCCAACCATCCCACAGTTCAAATTGATTTCGCGCCAAATATACCAGGTACACACACGCATCCACCTAATTAATAATGCTTTTCTACATGCTTCGGCGTGTTTCTTAGTTGTTGTTGTTATTATTATTCCCCTCTTCTTTCTTCCTCAATTTTATTTTCTAAATTTTAAAAAGTGATGATGATGACATGTGATGGTGAGGAATCTATGGGTATGCACATTCATCCATCTAATTAATAATCTACACATGTTTCAGTGTGTTTCTTAGTTGTTATTATTTTTATTCCCCTCTTCTTTCTTCCTCAATTACATTTTCTAAATTTTAGAAAGCGATGACGATGACATATGTGATGGGGAGGAATCTACAGGTCCGTACACTCATCTACCTAATTAATAATGCTTTTGTGCATGCTTGGGTGTGTTTCTTAGTTGTTATTATTATTATTCCCCTCTTCTTTCCTCTTGAATTTTATTTTCTAAATTTTAGAAAGCGATGACGATGAGGACGGGCCAGAGGTCAAATGGAACCCCAACCACCCCTAACAGGAGTCCATCTCATTTGCAGCAAATGACGTGCGTCTCAACTTGCACGTCCTCACCAACGACATCCATCCTTATTAATGCCTAGTTGATTGTATTAATTATGCTTGTAACGTACTATTTAATTTCTTTCGTTGTGAGATTTGTTAATCTTGTTGTAGTATCATGTAATGCCACTTTATGTGGGAGATAGTTTGCTAAACTTTTATTTCCTCAAATATGCCTACATTTATGTGGGAGATAGTTTGCTAAACTTTTATTTCCTCAAATATGCCTACTATAGCATGTGGCCCTGTTTGTACCGAGAGAGTGGCGGATCCTGGATTTCGCCGTACCCTGGGCTGAACTCTAAAAGACTAACAGCCAAGAAGTAACGTCAATTTATACCTATTCAACGGCGTAACAAAAATATATCGCAAATACATCATTGATATGAAACTTTTGCTCAATGCTTCAACATATAACATAATAAGAAAATCATGGCAAAAACAAAGATACGATGATACCGTGATACAATATTTTGCAAAACAAGGATATGGTAACATGGCAAGTATATATTTATTTAAAAATTAAAATAATATATACATGCTACGAGAGAGCGAAAAACTAATATTACCTTGATGAATGTTATATATTATATTATTCCTTGCCTTCCCCGGTCGTTGTGGACCAAGATAGATCACGGTGATGATGATGCCATCATGGAAAGAGCTGTTGAACTAGTCTCAATGAAGATGATGGATCTGTGACCACAAGTGAGTCAACAATTAATGATCATGATGCTGATAACTCATAAGAAGATTATTTGCTTCAAAAGGCTTATCATCATATAATATTGTGCTATGCACACAGACACACAACGGTTCTCGTTTGAGCCAATAGGGCAAATGGGTTACACGAATCCATGGTGTTGAGGCAATAGGGCAAATGGGTTAACTAAATCAATTCCATAAAGGCATGAAACCAAGGAAAACATGATGGCTTCGTTACAACCATATGGTATGCTAATTGCTAAATACTGCAAAGAAAATTCATCTAGCATGAAAAGGGTAATTGATGCAAAGAAAAGATCATCATCCTTACTAGATAAAATGGTTATCACAAATCAATTGCGAAAGTAGTAAATTTACCCAAATCAAGGTGCTTGTGTAGTTGTATTGTATTAAATCAGCCGAATGGGAGACACTGCAGGGAGCGCCAGAGCGGCCCAGGTCGCCGCCTCAACGGGATGGGAGGGGGTGGCGCTAGGTGGGAGGGGGACGGCGCGCAAGAAGGGGAGCGCCATCGGCCACCGGGAGAGAGGGGAGCGCCATCGGCCACCGGGAGAGAGGGGAGCGCCATTGGGAGAGAGCGCAAGGAGGAGAAAGGAGAGCTGTCGGGAGGCCAGAGAGGTCGGGACAGCAACGTCGCGAGGGGAGAACCGCCGGCGCTCTGCTGGGGTAGATCCGGAGAGGGAGAGCCGTCGCCTCGTCGCTGGGGCAGATCCGGAGAGGGAGATCCGCCGGCACGCTGCTGGGGTAGATCCGGAGAGGGAGAGCCACCGCCATCCACTTGGGTAGATCCTAAGAGGGGAGAGCCACCGCCGAGGCCCAGGGGAGAGCAGAGAGCCGCTGGGGTAGAGCCGGAGCCCGGAGAGGGGAGAGCCGTCGCAGTCCACCGGGGTAGATCCGGAGAGGAGAGAGCCGCCGCCGAGGCCCAGGGGAGAGCGGAGAGCCTCCGGGACGCCGCCACGCCGGGGTAGAGCCGGAGAGGGGAGAACTGCTGCCGGACGCTGGGGTAGAGCGGCCGGAGAGGGGAGATCAGGCGCGGCACCACTGGCGCCAGGAGACTGGGGAGGAAGAGGATGGCGTATTGCCGTTTTGCTTCGTGAGCTGAGGAGTGAGGAGGCTATTGTCGGTAATGGGCTGGTCCGCTGGAGAGTGGGCCGGCTATTTCTCCCTGGGCTAGATATACATGATAATACCTCGGGCTGAATTATAAATATCTGAGCTATACATCCGGTATTTTCTTACACCCTGGGTAAAGGCCACCCTGCCGGAGGCTCAAATCCACCCCTGCCGAGTGGCGAGAGAATTTTGTAAGATCTATTAGTTAGAGACACGTGCGTTGCAACGGAGTCATAAAAATGGTAAAACGGAACTTACTGTCTGACCAACTTCACATATCAAACATTGCAGAGCAAGTGACTGAGAGAGAAGGGTTGCCAGAATGCGCGAGAAAATGGGGAAAGTAGAGAGGGTGGACGGTTGTATCCTGAGAGAGAGAGGAGGAGAGAGATGAATAGTCCAGATCAAATCGGATGACTGTAGAGGGAGAGAGGAGAACGCACCAACCACCAACTCATCTTTATATAATAGTAAAGATACAGAAATAATACTATTGCTATAAAAATTCCCATGAGATTACTCGAGATTAAAGAAGACATGTGAGGTCTCTGTAAAATTCCTACATTGGAGCGTATGCACACACCGGCTAGAATGTTCTAAGGTGACAGTGTAGACTGTAGCGATGATCATCTGCAGCACAGTTCTTTTTAGATCAGACGGTCCAGCAGGGAGAAGCCACCTCAAAGTTGTCTCATGGAGGAGCAGCCATTGTCGTCGTCGTCGCGGTCGCGGCACAGGCTCCGTCCAGGTACAACCGACGCTGCCGTGATCAGGGGCGGATCCAGCGGTGGGGCGGGGGGGCTCGAGCCCCCCTACTGCTACCGGACCCTTGGAGCCCCCCTGAGCCCCCCCTAAATTTTTGGCCATGGATGTATAATGTAGAAGGGGCTGAGGTCGAGCTGAAGGTATTTCAGCCCCTCCAAAAAAATTTCCTGGATCCGCCACTGGCCGTGATCTGGGAGGAGATGATGGAATCATCCATGTTTGCCGCTGCAAGTGCCTCCCCGCGCAGCTGGCGGCTGCTCGCGAGCTCCACTCCTCATCACGTCCGAGTATTCATCCCTCCTACAACTCAAATATACATGATATCAGCTTGTTTGCATCTCCGGTTTATTTGTATGAGTGGCGTATGCGTCTGCGCACCAATTGTTCGATGTTTTGCCTAGGAGCCCTTGCGATGGGGTGGCCTTGTGGGTGGGCGTTAGACTTTTCCCCGAACAAACACAAAGTTGGGTGAATTGATATATTTCTAAAATCCTTTCCTATCGGCTATTGATTTTAAAGCCGAACAAGGACTTACTAAAAGACAACCTGTATCTTATAAGACAGATAGGGGCAATATGTAAGTGTTGCAAGAATACTTCTCATAGTAGAATCTTCGCAGTCCATTTTGAATGATGGTTCTCCACGGATTGGGTGTACTTGCTGTTTAGGTGTCGCGAATAAACTTGACTGCTTGATAATAGGAAAGCTTTGGCAGAGACGAGGTGAAGCTTTGTATTGAAGGTGAGCTATATCGATATGGGGCCATCAAGTAGTTAGGAGCGTGACATCGTTGGTAAAGGGCATGACATCACCTATAGAGATGGCAACGGGTACATACCCGCTGGGTTGTTGGACCGAAATGGCGACAGAGGGGGGGTGAATGTCGATTTTAAAAAGGAATTTTCTGCCCCCAAAGAATTCACGAGAATCTCAACTCAACAAAGAAATGAATTTGTCACGGCAAGGAAACTGAAGAAATTCATTGCCATGGCAAAGAAACAGCAATAAAAGTTGTCACGGCAGAGGATCAGTAAGATTTGCTACCACGGCAAGGAAATTACCTACCACGGCTGCCACGGCAAAATACAGACTCAAAGTGCTACCACGGCAGCTGCTGGCCGAGAGGAGCTGCTGCTGTCACGACAGAGGATCAGCAAGGTTTGCTACCACGTCAAATAAAACAGCTACCATGGCTGCCACGGCAGCAGAAATGAGGAGCTTTGCTGCCACGGCAGCAGCAGAAACTGAACAGCAAAAGAGACAGTAAAAGGATCCAGTTCACTACAAAAGAGACAATGCTGCCAACCGACAACAGACAAGCAGATTTTCAGGTTTCAGACTTGGATCTTCACATACAAGAGAAATTGAGTAGTTTCCTTTGGATTACTCCTCCCAAAACCAAAAGATAACAAATTAAATATCCTGAGGAGCAACAAGAACCAAAGAAAAGTAAATCAAAAGGAAGAAAACAGTAAATGATCCAAAATCTGAAAATTACACTATGCTGCACCAAATCTCAACTTGCTCCTCCATCCTTGATCCTATGGCCATGATATTTTGCAGATATGTTAGGAATATCCATGGGCCACTCCAGACCAAAAATCATACCCTCACAGCAAGGGAATCAATAGCTGCACTTAAACCCTAGAAATCTGAAAAATTACAGAGAGCAGCCATGAAAACTCAAATTACTTCTTAACCCTTGATCCTTTGGTTATGATACTTTGGGAGTATATTAGCAATAGCAAGGAGATCTCCCAGACCAAAAATCAGCTCAAGCCAAGAAGGAACACAAGGGATTTCTCCAAACCCTAGAAATGCCTGAAGACTACAGGAAGGAATTCTAAAACATGAAATACTTGAGATTTGCAAGTCCTTTGCATATGAGATTTTGCAATTGAGTTAGCAACAATCTGAGAGCATCCCTGTAAGAATCTCAAGCCAAATCCTCAAGGGAATCAAAACTTCATCTAAACCCTAGAACTTGCAAGAACTGAACAGGGGAGGTCCAAAGAGTAAAACTGAAATCAAAGATGGGTTGTTGGGATTTCTACTGATCAAATGATCTTTGGGCCACATCCCAACATGAAACAACCCATTTTAATACTCTCCAACACCAGACAACAAGAAATCAAGAAACTCAAAAATCACCAAATGGAAGCATCGAAGAACAGAGAGCAAAAAAGAGACTCAAGCACTGAATCAAACTCAAATACCATCATCTTGGATTGATAATGAGGAAGAGAGATACATGATTGCATAGAGTATCAGCTCATAACATCCCTACAACCCCATACATGCTTGGATTACAAGAACTCCCTCACTATCCCTCTCAAGAGCTCTCAGAACACTCACATTGGAGACATCGAAGGGAGACAGAGTCTGTATTCCACACCTACTCTCACCCACTAAAGAGCAAAGGGGAAACAACCTTCCCAAAGCCTCTTTTGACTAGTGTAAACCCTAATTCCCTCCAAATGCTCAAGTGGGCATGCAGCCCCTCAATCCTTTATATAGCCTCCGGCTAACGGGTTTCCGTCCCGTTACGCCCGCTAAATCCAACGGAGCCCGCTCCCGCTTGTGCAGCCACGCGAATTTCCCGATTCGCCCCTCGTGCACCTTCCGGGAAGCTTCCGCGCTCCTTGCCTCGCACGCCTCGCAACCACCTCGAGTCCACGTCGTCTTCGACACCTCCCGACCGTTCTGACCTCAGCGCCACCTGCGCCTAGTCCGGTCCACCGTGTCTCGCCACGACTCCGCCTCGACGTCCTGCAGCCACACAAACAAGAAACACGTCAAATAGCACCGCTCGATACATGAAAGCATAAATAACCTCATACTTACCACAGATGAAGTCCAAACCTGTCGAATCATCAAAATATGCAACCTAACCCGAAAACAACCAAGTTTGACCAAAACGACCGAGTCCGTCGCACCACGCAATGACATGGTCCAAACCACTCAAACCAAACTCGACTAATCTAAACCAATGTCAATTACTCATCATTCACATGTGGTCACCTCCACATGGTCCATCAATCTCCCCCTTGATGAGTATATTGACAAACCCCGAAAAAGCACAAAGAAGAGATTGAGTTTGAAGAATCCAACATGGTCCAAAGAAGGAAAGAGAGGCTAATGACCATGTCGACAGAAGGAACACTAGAGCAACAACTGAAAGAGTAAATTGTTCTCCAAAGCTCTAGAATGATCCCAACGAGCTTTTTCTTCTCTATTCTCCCCCTTTTGGCAATAAACGCATCAAGAATGCAAAAGAGAGAATATGACATGTCAATAGATGAATATAGCTGAAGTTTGTTTATTAAGCATGTTGAGCCATGAGAATTATCCATAATGACCAAAATATAATACGCCAAGCCATAACTCAATAAAGCGCTATCTAGATCATGACAACATATATATAAGCTAGCTAGAGCACATAGATGACAAACTGAATTGTAAAGCATTTTATGAGCAAGTCAAGTCATCAAAGAGCAAAGTCTAACTAGAGATATCCATGGATGATGCAGGCCATGTCAATAAGCTAAGCGCAACAAGAAAGCTAATATTGAGTCCAAATAGAGTGCTATGAGCTCAAGATTGAAACATTGGTTAAGTACTTGATTCTTTTTGAAGCTTAAGCAAGGTGAGCACAAATGATTTTTTTTTTGAAATTCAAGGTTGTTGACAACCAGATTTTTGTTTTATCATGTGCTAGACCTCAAGCCTTATGCGACTACTCCAAGCGAGAAGCTTAAGAAGATAGTCTAGGTCATCCAAAACTCTCCCTAAGTTCATGCCAAGTGCAATGGCAAGCCGTCTCATAGGAGAGAATTGGTGAAGTCAATTTTTTCGCACAAAAGAGATCTTTTTGCATTTTAACATGTTGTACTAACATTGCCTCCTAGTCACCTATGATGGCAAGAAGATTCTCCATATTATTAGACAACAACTAAAACAGACATGCTGACATCTGTGGAGATATAAGATCATGGCGGTTAGGGCTGTAAACGAGCCGAGCTCGAGCGAGCTTGGCCTTCCAGGCTCGAGCTCGGTAGAAGCTCGAGCCGAGCTCGAGCCGAGCTCGAGTTGGGGTCCGAGCTCGGACCTGGGCTCGAGCTCGGCTCGGTCTAAGCTCGAGTAGGCTCGAGCTCGGCTCGTTGAAGCTCGGTAACAATTAAAATAATTTATTATGCACTATTTTTCAATAATAAGAAAATTTTAAGCTCGAGCTCGGCTCTAGTAAGCTCGATAACAGTCAAAATAATTCAAATATACACTAATTTTCAACAATAAGAAAAGCTCGAGCTCGAGTTCGGCTCGAGTAAGCTCTGTAAGAATTAATATGTATTACTATTTGAGCCCGAATCGGAGCTCGCGAACTATTCGAGCTCGGCTCGGTGAAGCTCGCGAGCTCGAGATCAAGCTCGAGTTCGGCTCGTTTAAAGTTCGAACCGAGCTCGAATCGAGCCTAGAACGAGCCGAACTCGGGTAGCTCGCGAGCTTCGAGCTTTTTTTACAGCCCTAATGGCGGTTAGTGAGGAAGCCATAACGTTGAGGTGGCCAATGTTAAAGAAGCGGAGCTATCAACACGGGAGAAGAGGAATATAATATCATGCATATGTTTATACATGTATGCATTTGTACAAATAGAAGTACATGCGTATAGAAGTAGAGGAGTGTAGAGATGACACAACCATCAGGAATAGGCTTAGGGCCACCTACGAGCGTGACGGGTGTCCTCGGTACGGATCCGAGGTGGTTGCACACGTATGTATATATGATGTTACAACGGTTAGCATTAAGTAATAATTGAGAGAAGTAGAATATAACTATGTAGTGAGGTATTACATTGGAATGGGTAGAATCTAAGAGATTGTATTGAAATAGGTAGAAGCTAAAAAGGATCGATTAAAAATTGGGCATACTGTTGAAGGTTGAACCAAAAAAAGTTGTAATAGTGAGAAGAGATATAAGACACATGGTTCAGTGGGGCAGCTGCCTATAAGGGATTATAAGTTCAAGGTAGATTGTTCATGATGTATCAGTGTATGCATGAGCAATATACTCTAATACCATGTAAAGTAATAAGATTGCTACACATATAATCGATGTATTGCTTTATGATTAAATAGAGGTACATGTGCATGCAAACAATTTGGAAAAAAGAGTAACTAATGGATGAAGAATAGGGGTATACAACTACATAATCCATGCATGATGAGAGTGTTTACGTTTTTAAGAACATCTATCCATCAATTTTATACTTCAATTATATTTCTCAAGTTGTATTTTTCCTCAACCTTTTATTTTTATTTTCAATGTTTATGATGTATTAAAATACTAAATAGCCTATAAGATACGTAAATATATTCTCAAACATCTAAGTTATGTCATTTGATACTAAAAATTTTAAAATAGATCTAACCTTATAATACACGGGCCACCTTGCTAGGTGGGTTACAAAATTTGGATGTCACACAGGGACCCAACACACCACAACTGAAGCAGAAGTGGGGATCTTTTCATACTAAATTTTGTACCAATCTATGCTTCACCTTCTAATTGAAGAAATCGATATCCCTCTTCTCAAGGGCTTTGTCACATCTAAGGGCAAGTACAAGGGTTAAGCCCGACACAAACTCCTAAGCACTCCACATCATCAAGAGACAACACTAATGCAGACAAGTACAAGGGTTGAGCCCGACACAAGCTCCTAAGCACTCCACATCATCAAGAAACAACACTTCTCAGGAGCTCTTCCGCCTCGTTCCGCGGTAAGAGTCGATGTCTCACGAGGAGACGGTGTTTCTCTCTCCTCCATTCCTCTCTCATCCATATCAGCAAGGTTGCCTAATTGGCACTCCTATGGGCCAGCTATTAATTGCCTTTGTACATGCCCTAATAGAACCCTTCAAGAATTGACCCCAAGCTTTACCATTCTCATCAGCATCCACCCTTAGAACTTCCCCGATCTGCCTGGCAATCAACTGTATCATTCATTAGACCAAAAGGGAGAGCAACTCCAACCGGTTCTTTATCCTGCTCTTCATTGTATATTTACCTAATATGACTCAAGAAATGGACTCCAACCGGTTCTTTATCCTCCTCTTCATTTTTATCAAGTCGCTATTTTCTTCCGGCCGCTAGCTAGATTTGGCGAGCGCCTCCTCACTCGCTTCTCAAATAGCTAGGCTATTGGAATGCTAACTCAAATAGAGAGCTGAAAATAATAGCTAGCCTCTTCATCCTAGGAAATAGAGAGGGAGAAATGACTAATGGAATGGAGTTGCTCTTAAGGATTCTTACCCACGCCGACAATCAACTGTATCATTCATTATCCATGGGACGCTTGCGATCATCAAAATTTTTTCTAGAATCACCGTATGCTTCCCAACCTTCCATGGTGCCCCTTCGACAACCCTCTCTTAAATCTTAAGCTGACTCAAGCAGTCAAGCTCTGGAGCGAAAATATTTTCTCCCAGTGATTTGTAGCTCAATCCCCTTTGATTTCCCCAGGCCGGTCGAAGAGCAGACGTTGTAGTTTGAATGTGCATGGTACTCGAGCTCAATACCTTCCCAACCACCTTGTCATCAAGATCGTCAACAACCAGCGTTGTTTCTTCATCCTCCATTAGAATGAGGCGAGACATATATATCGGCGACCTTCACCGGTGAAGCACTCTGCCCTAGCACCACCTTCCCCTTTTTGGCGTCCAAAACCGCAGGTCCTGAGGCCGTGCAACAACTTGTCCCAATTACAAGAACCGCCACCACCCTAGCAGATCAGCCAATCGAATGCAGACCCCTCCAGCAACCACAACAAGGTTTGCTTAATCACCCCGGATGCAGTGCTAGACAAGGAAAGGAGACTTAGGGTTCTTTTAGCTATTGCTTATGACTTAAATTTTTGAATTTTGATTATTCGCAAGAAAGAGTATAGAAAAAGCACTCGCATGTGATTTTGATTGATATACATAAATTTTGTACAGTATGTACTACAACTAATTTATAGACCTTGTCTTAAAAAGATATACTATTTAAAAGTTAATTAAAATTAAAAGCCATAAATTATAAGCCCCCAAAGAACCAGCGCAGATTGGACGATTTGATTAGTCGCGCCTACTCCGAGTCCAAACTAGTATAGTGTCCTTTTTCCTTAAAAAAACACTGCTCTTCCAATTCTCCCAATTTGTATCGTGGGTTGGTGCGTGACGTTTGTATTTGAATCGATTTGAATCATGTTGCCATTTGTGTTTGGAGTTTGGGGTACGTGACATAATTGCTCCCCAGTTCGTGACTGGTGTTGCTCCCCAGTTCACTATGGTTGATCTCAACCCTTGAAAGAATGTAAGTAGGGGATGGTGTTTTCTTTACGGAATCCAGTTAGTTTGGAGCAAGTTTTCTTCCTTCACACTGTTTTGCCGCAGTTGGTCTCCTAGCTTTGGAATAATGCTCATAGCTACTGAACTTGTGGCTGGTTTCTTCATGTTGTAGTTGAAGTTAGGCCTGTAATATCCTCTTCAACTCTGAAAAAATTTGTTCATATTAAATCTGGTACGCAGTATATAACGGCAGTAAAATGAATACATGCATGTATTTTCTTCCATGTCCAGATTAGCCGGGCTTAGGTCGCAGATATCATGGGCCTTGGGCCTCTCTGCTTTCTTCAAACTCTAGTACTGGAATAATCCAGCCCAACCCATAGGTCTTAGCCCAATAGACCGACACCCGCATCCGATAAGCTAAGCCCCATCTCCTCCCCGTTCCCGCAACCCGCACCGCTTTCGCCGCCAAACCCCAGCCCAGCCCGGCAAGCTCCTCGTCGGCGGCGAGGCTGCGCCATGGATGAGGGGGAAGATCTCCTCCTACGCCGACGACGATGGGGTGAGAGCCTCAGCCACTCCCACTGCTTCTCCACGATCTCCTTTCCCTCTTGCCCATATAAAGTCGTTCGGTTGTACATTAGTGCCTGGCGTTTTAGGCTCCGGATTTATTAACTGCTACGCGAAAGTACATTTCTTTCTTGTGCTGCAGGAACGCATTTCTGCAGCAATGGCGGAATGGGAAATGTAGGGACTAGGGAGGATACTCCCACAGTAGGAACTTAGGGCTCACCTGTTAAGTATGTAGGGACTAGGGAGGATATTCCTTCAATCTATTCGATTGCTTTATGGAAGAGGTGACAATATTGTATTGTAGGAATGACAAATTGACAACTACCATGTGATTAATTTAGATGATATCACAATGTGGTACCATCTGAATTTTCCATCGCCTATTCGGTTCTTTTTCTGTGAGTTGAGTATCCACTTTGATCGCTTCTTAAAAAAAATTTGTTCTCTGCATATCAGTTAAATTGAAGGAATCCAATGTATGGAAACAGTAAAGGACATACATGATTTTTTTCGGAAATCATCTATAGAGAGGTTCTAGTCTGATAATAAGGTTCACATTCCGTACCAAATTATTTGCATAATGATATCACAGATCTTTGTTTGAGGTCATTAAGCTATAGGTATCTGCAAATGCTTACCAAATTCTTTTAGGTATTAGGGAACATGATAAGAACTTTTGCTGCACCACATGAAGCTTGAAAAATCGATTAGAATATCCATCATACTGAAGTCCTGGTCCACATTATTCGATTGTTTTCCAACTATGGCTGCTGACAATGGGCTGTGCTGTAGTCCTTTAAGCTTTCGAAGTATCTTGGTATCTCTACTCTCAAGCATTTGTTTTTCATGTAGTCCAACTGGCATTCTCTTAAATGGCCAAACCCAGTACATATTTTCAAGAGAACATAGGCCGATTTTTTTTTTTGCCAAATTGAGCTTTTCTCGCCGCGGCTTGGGGGGGGGGGGGGGGGGGTTGAGAGAACCAACTAGTTAATCATTTTATATATGGTTGTACTAATTCAGGTAAATTAGTCAAATATTATTTGGAGGGCAGTAAATTAATCTCATTTCAAAGCTCCCCTCCCAATTTTTTGAAAGAAGTAAATCAACCAAAATCTGTGCTGCTTGTGCTTGGTATCCTAGTTATTATATGTGGTTGCATTTATTTGAGTACAATGCACCGCAGGTCTATAACTTGTACATTTATGCTATTTGGGTTATTAAACTTGTTGTTTGAAGGTGGAGTAATTCGCTAGTCTGGTTCCTTGGTTTATACTGAACTGATACTTGTGTATTTTACTTGACGAATTTCAATGCTCCATCTACAAAGGAAATTATTGTTCACAGATCACGTGAGTGTTCCTTTCATGAAAGATGCTCAACATTTATTTTCTGTAATAACAGTAGCAACCACTCCAGTGCTCCATTACACTAGCGGTGATTCCAGGCACCAATGGAGGAATTATATTAGCTACTACGACGATTTACTTGTCTGACAAAGAGGAATCTGCAGGTACGTACACTCATCCACCTAACTAGAGCAGTACTAATTTCTTCACATGTTTCGTTTTCCTCACGTACGTGTTTCTTGATTTTTCATTCACATTTTTCTTCTTTCCGAAGGATCGGCTATGACGACTAGAGGAGGGTGAATAGGTATAAAATAAATCTCTCCTACTTAAGTATTTGTTCTTTTGATCTCTAATGCTATTAGAAAGACACTAGGTTCAAAAACACCAAGAGTACACTAAAAACACAATGAGCTAAACAAGAATTTCAGCAACTTGATCGTCAAGAAATATTAAGAACTCAAAATCTACCAAACCAAATTGATGAAATTTGTACCATAGCAAGATAAGATCCTCAGGGTCATAATTCCAAAAGGAATTATAGAATAAAGCCTAAGGGAAAGCAGGGTTACAAAAAGCGTCATTACGCGCATGCGTCAGCGCGCTGAAGCGGTACGCGGACAGGTCACGCGTCGCTTTGGGGCATAGGCGCTCCCGAAGCGGTGCGACCGCTTCAGCGGGATTAAGCGGGCGCGGAGGCGCGCGGAGGCGGCGGAGGCGGAGAAAAGCGTCGCGGAAGCGACGCGCCGTGAGCCAGTGACTGGGCGGGAGGGGCTGCGCGGGAGCACGATTCGCGCGCGAGCGGCCGCGCGGGAGGACATATCGCTGCGGGCGGCGGCAGGGGATAAAAGCGGAAGTCAACCTCCTCGTCGACCTGCGGATAGGGTTGGGGAACGAGACCTCCGCCGCCGCCGGACCTGAGGTCGAGCTCGTCAACCTCCTCGTCTTCTTGCTGCGCACCCACGTGCCGCGACCCCGAGGCCCAAGCTACTCCGTCTCCTGCATCTCGTGGTCGCCACCCCGATCTCCGGCGCCCTACCTCTGGGCCTCTTCCCAGCGTCCAGCAAGGTGAGCTCCTCCGCTTCTCTTCTTCAATCTTTGCTCCTCCCTCCTCTGGTCCTCCCCCTCCCTCCTCTGGTCCTCCCCCCTCCCTCCTCTGCTCCTCTGGTCCAAACCCTAGTTTCTGCAGTTCCGGTCCTCCCTTCTCCCGTTCTCCCCCTCCCTTCTCCGGTTCTCCCTCCTCCCTCCTGATGTGTGCTAGGCTGCTAGCTGGTTTGAGTAATGAGCTCTGAACTGATATAGGTGTGCACATGTGCAGTCTGCAGTGCTTGTAGCTTTACTTGCAACTCTGCATTTGATTATTGTGCATCTGGATTGCCACTGCCCACTTATGTTTGTCTATATGATTATTTGTGCTTGTGCATCTGGATTGTAGATTGCTGTGTATAATACAATTAATATCTTGCTTTGCCTCTGGATTGCAGCAAACTATGATATATTGTCCTTCCCTGCATATTATAATGTGCTCCTACCTCTGGATAGCAAATTAGGTAGTTCATTTAGCAGAGCTTTAGTTTAGTTGACTTTGGGCCATCTTGGTTTGAGGAATGGCCTCATTCTAGGACGTCTTTGTCCATTGAGTAATGAGTACTAGGACAATAAAATGCAGATTAACATGCTTCCTTTGTGCTCAATTTGGAGCCTGTAACCAATGTAAGCAAATTTGCATAATATTTGAAAGAAACCGTTTGAAGTTACTTTGGGATCTTTCTGCTTAAAGTTGCACAACCAATGTGGTTACCATTGCTTTACTCCATTTATATTAAACGTGGATTTAATGCTAGTAATCTTAAAGTGTGTATGCTTGAATCTCCTTAATCTCGTTCTTCCCATCTAAGGGTAAATTTATATGTGATGAATTGCTGTCATCCTTCTGAAGTCTCAGTAGTTTTAGGGTGTGCTGGATTTACATTTTCATCATATTTCTTCAATGAATCATCCTTTCAGCAGATTGCCAAACTCCCATAGTTCACTTCTGCTATTCTGCAAGTAGAATTATTTCAGCTTTCCACAATTATAGCATTCAGACTTGCTACAGTACAAAACGCTTAAGCACGCTTAGGAACGCTTAAGCACGCTTAAGCTCTAAGCAGTGGGTCACCGCTCGCTTAGCGCTTAACGCTTTTTGTAACCTTGAGGGAAAGACATATCTTGCTCAAGATCTAGGTTGCATCAAATCTGAAATTTCAGCAACTCTTGGCCGACAAGAAACATCAAGAACTCAAAATCTACTCAACCAAAATTGATGAAATTTGAACCATATAAAAATAAGGCCCTTAGGGTCATAATTCCAAAAGGAATTATAGAATAACGCCTAAGAGAGAGACATATCTTGCTCAAGATCTACGTTGCATCAAATTTGAAATTTCAACAACTTGGTCGACAAGAAACAAATTAAGGGCTAGATATTTTTCTCTTTTTAAGAAATTATAGTATATTTCTCTTTTTTCTTAGTAACTCTAAAATATCTATCATCGATTTTTAGTATATAATAGACTCAGACAACTAAGGAATAGACATCCCTTTTTATTACTAATAATTAATAATTACTAAATTAAAGAAGTAAGAAGGGTGACCAAAAAGTTACAGATCTGGGAAGGACGCTGTTTTTGCGTCCCGATGTGGACACTGTAGGTAACCACGTCCAGTGTTGGACGCCATTCTCAAGTTCGTCCACGCACCCGAAGCCCAAACAGGCCCATATGTTGGTCTGCTTCCCGTATAAACGCCCCCAAGACCTACAGAAAACTCTGTAGTTTTGCTCCATGCGTTGCCGCCGTCGTCACTCGCCGCGAGGTGTGTTACATCAGGGCTGCGACGGTGAGCGTCGGTGCTATTTTTGTGGCCGCCCTCCGCGCGTGGTATTTCCGCATCATTTGGCCTCTACGCTACGCACGGAGACGTAAGTTTTGTTGCCTACTGCCTAGTGATGGTACTGGTGTCTCCGTATTTTTTTGACTGATGAACCTGTTGATATACTTGAAGCAAATGAAGTTTAGTGAACTAAACGTTGAGAACCGACTGAATTTTGAAATTTGTGTGTATGCTCATATTTGAGTTGCGATTGTGAACTCTGGTCAGGGGAGGACTATATGTCATTATTCTACACTTGTAGATATTTTTCTTTTCTCCTGATTAATATAGTAATTTCTACCTTTCAAAGCGAATATGGTAACTTCTTTTTCTATCACTTTAATAATATAAATAAATAATAGATAGATAGATAGGTAGGTAGTAACTAATGTTTGTGGTACTAACTAATGTTTGACAATAACTCAAACTCGAACTAATGAGATGAGATATTGTTCTTTTCAGCTGCGGCTGATGATTTATAGCTACGACTGATGGTTGCTGATGATTTATAACTACGACTGATGGTTTTTTGTTCTTAAAGTGAGCGCTTGTACGAACAAACTGAATGCTGATAAATCAATAAGCTGTTTTGAAAATACTGTTCTGATAAATTATTTTGAATAAAAGGCTAAGAAGTTATTCTATTTATTTATTTGAGAGAAGCTATACGTTATAAATCAGAGGTTATAAACTGAAAAGAATAGGCGAAGCGTGACTGAGTCTTCGGATAAGTTTCCGGCTCTCTTGGCACACTGAATGATACGGCAGATGACTTGCAAGTCTTCTCATCCAGACAAACATGGCGAAAGAAGACAGCGACTTTAGAAAATATGCGTTGATTGCTCCTGTCAATTTATGAGGTGAAGACCTGATTCGAGCTTTGCTAGAATATAGTTCATGCACAAACTCGAGCTTAAACTCGCTTGAGCATCGTTTTTGTTTCTTGCGAGGCACTTGAGCATCAGTTTTGTTCCTGTAATCGTTTTTGTCTTGAATCATGTTCGAGGCCATTTGAGTCAGATCGATCCGATTCGAGCTTTATTTCGAATTTGGGCCAGGCTTAAGCTTATTGACAATCCTAGATGACTTACAAGCCTCCGTGACCAAACAAACAGGACTACAGGAAGAAAGAAGATAGAAGGCAGAGAATAAGGATCGTCCGTGTGCAGGGGCGGAGCAAGAATTTAGTTTAGCCCTAGGTTTAGTGGTGAAATGATCTAGGTTATCTGAACTAGACCATAAAAATATTAACTAATTAGAAAAGTGGAAGGCAGTAGAAAGCCCTGATTTGTGTTGCCCTGGGTGTCATCTCAGTGATAATGTAAACGGTTATAACGCTGAAAGATTAGCATATGGTGCAGAAACCATATATGTAACGGTGGATGGAATTTGGATTGCTATTACTATTGCATTGTTTCATACACTCTATTTTAGTTCAAGCTGCTAGGTCTCAGGAAATTTTTATGTACCATATTTCAAATGCAATTTATGGCAAATAAAATAACACGAGCCTCCTCTTGATAAGCCATGCATATTATCTATTTGCATCCTATGTATTGGCTCGCGGAGCATGGTGGTTTGTGCTCACCTTCTCACAATTAATCCAAAATCAGGAGTCAGATCACTATGCTTCAGCAATACACCAAAATATGATGGCGAAGAAGATGAAGGTGTCAAGAACTAGGTCGCGTACCCCTAGTTGGCTGCCTGTGGGCACGTCCTGAGGGTCCCATCTGTGTGCTTCGTTTTCCGCTGCTGCAATTTATCGGTTTCGACCTAATCGGCCCATGAGTAAGTCTATTATTATATTTACTTTTTCGCATGATATGTATTTTGATGTTCAGTACTGTATCTGTGAGTACTATCTACTGATCCAGGGAATAGTACGGTGGAATCACAGAGAATTTCCGGATTGTAAAATCTGGGTCCTACAATTTATAACTTAGGTTAGGTACAATTTTAGTCGGAAAGATCTCAATGATGGTAGGGCCTTCGACAGACGGCCTATTCTGTCCAACACATATGGAGCTCGATTACAGGGCTAGCTTCTGGGGATAAAAACGCCCTTACCATCCAACACATATGGAACTCGATTACAGGGCTAGCTTTGTTTGACAGCGGTTGTTGGTGTTGGAAAATTTCACGGTGAGATGTTGCCTGTATATACATGCAAGCGTGCAGTAGTTTCACATTTGATGCATGAGATGTACTCTAGTGTAATTAATATATGTATACACTAGCGCCAAATTAATACATGAGTTGGTCCACAGTAGAACGAGTGGTGACTTTGCACATACGACCGTTTTGTAATTTGTATCTACTACGCCAGTGACAGGGTAGCCATCAAATTCACTAAGATGATTCAAAAATAGTATGACATGCACGATTTTTCCCCCTTAACGACAGGAAGAAGTCACGTTCGACCTTGGAAGAGTTATTTTCATGGGAAACAACCTAGTAACTTAATTTGTCCCACGCATGCAAGATAGTTTGACAATGATCTCATCTGATAGTTTTTCTACTAAGGATTCAGATTTTAGAACAATCTAGGTTTGCTTTCTACCTAAGATACTATATATTACCTTCAAGAATAATAAAAGACCACGGATGATTAAGTTTTGTGACATGTGAGAACCACCTTTTGGTGGTGGGCAGTAGAATTTTGGATGTATGACTCTTATCTATAAGTATTTTAAATCCTGGTAGTTATCCTTTATACACACGTACGAGAGTACACTTTAGTAAAAACTTTGTAAAGTATATTTATCTCTAGCTTTTATCTTTCTAAGCGTGTGCTAAGTAGCGGACTCGCGTGTGTTCATACGTTGTTGTGATGTTTGTGCGCTTTTTTGTTGTAGTCAAAGAAAAAATGTTTCCTGACAGACATGTACACCGGGCGCCGGGGAAAATCCTGACGTACGGGCGCCTATAAATACCCATGCTGAGAGCAGCCGGGCTTACACACGCTTGGATTAGCAAGGTTAACCAGCTCTTAGTTTCTTTATTTACCAACATGATGAAATGCGCCCTAGCGCTAGCCATGCCACAGTTGGTGCTGTGGTTTCTCCTCACTCCCGCCTTAGTACTTTCCCAGCCGGTGCGGACGGTCTCCCACACGGCGCCCTCACCGATGCCGACTCCACCGCCGGACTGCCCTAGCATGTGCGGCGACGTACACATTCCCTTCCCATACGGCATCGGCGACGGCTGTGCCTGGCCAGGCTCGGAGCACTTCATCCTCATCTGCAACCATAGCTTTTACCCTCCGAGACCATACACAGGCAACATCGAGGTCATCGACATCACGTTGGAGGTTGGCGAGTTGCGCGTCGTCACTCCCGTGTCGCACATCTGCTACAACTCGTCCAACACCATCGAATCAAATGAAAAAGCCTGGTATATCCACTTCAGCTCGCTGCACTTGATCTCGCCGACGAGGAACGAGTTCACGGCCATCGGATGCGACACCCTGGCGTACCTCGAGGGCAGGTACGACCGGAGCTACTCAACCGGCTGCATCACGACGTGCGTGAGCTTGGATGGCGCCGCCCACGACGGTGACCTGTGCGCGGGGCTCGGTTGCTGCCAGATGTCGTACATCTCGAGCAACCTTAGCACCATAACAGTCTACTGGGGTATCAACGAAACCGACGTCGCTGTCAACGCTGCGTGGGAATATAGCCCCTGCAGCTACGCCTTCGTGGCCGAGAAAGGCTGGTACGTACGTACAACTGAAGCGCGCGCTGTTATGCTAGTGTCTCAAGTTGCAAGTGCTATATCTACATACATACACTGTCATAAATAGGGAGTTCAATCCGTCGTGCCTCCTTTTGACTCCCATCTGAAAAGTGTATATATATATATATATATATATATATATATATATATATATATATATATATATATATAATAGTATTATTATAAATAAATGATTTTTTGTGATTAAATAAATAGATGAATTCCCGTCAAAAAAATAGATGAATTTTGTATCAAATTTGACCATCGATAATCTTGTGCTTTGTGTGTGTGTGTGTTTGCACCATGACATGTAAAGAAGTTAATTATCAAGTTTTTTTTCTACGGGAGCGAGTAACAGCTAACTTATTCATAATTTAGATACAATTTTAGCCGAAAAGATCTGAGCGGTACAGGTGAGATGGCCTATGACAGACGGGTTGGTGAGAGAAGTCTTCCTCCGCTGGTGATTGACTGGGCCATCAGGAGTAATGGCACATGCCCACCCCCGCCAGCAACCCCAATAGCTCCCGCCTGTGTCAGCGCCCACAGCTATTGCGTCAACGCCACTCAAGGGCCTGGGTACCTTTGCAATTGCTCCAAGGGATACTCCGGCAATCCCTATGTCACCGGCGGAGATGGATGCACAAGTCAGTTCATTTGTACGCTATAGCATTATTATTACCTATCTTTGAAACAATTCATGATGTTAAACATATTTTTTGTATATTCAATATACAGATATTAACGAGTGCGAGCTTCGGAAATCAGATCCTAAGAGGTACGAAAATCAATATCCCTGTCAAAGTGGTAGCGCATGCCGTGACACGGAGGGTGATTACGAGTGCAAATGCAATTTCTGGCGACGAGGGGATGGTAAGAGCGACAAGGGATGTCGGCCCATAATTCCTGTGCCTGCAATTGCGATAGCAGGTGAGCATTCTTACTATACTACTTCCTCCGTTACAAATTTTGATCATTAATATACACAAAGGTACTTATATTTATCACATAAATACGATATTAGTATATTTATTATCAGAAATCAGAAGTGCTTTCATATAATTGTTTTTTCATTTTTTATTGACATATAATTACAAAAAAAAGAGTAGTTGTCAAACATAATGTATATATTAGAGATCATGCTATTGTCCAATACGACTAGTAAAAAAGAACTGAAAGAGTAGCTTCTACTCATACTAAATTATTTATGGACATGAATACATGCATGCATATTGGCAAGCAAATGCCATGGTTAATTAATATTGATCCACGCGATCTGTGTTTGCAGCAACAGTCTGTGCCGTCGTTCTTTTGGGATTCCTATTGTGGTTCATTCGCAGGGATTATAAGAGACGACAGCTGCGAGGGTTTTTTGACAAAAACGGTGGCCAAATACTGGAGAGCATGAACATCAAAACCTTCATGAGAGAGCAGCTGGACAAGATCACACAGAACTACAGTACCACCATTGGAAATGGTGCCTTCGGCATGGTCTACATGGGAACTACTGACGACAACCAACAGGTCGCAGTCAAACGCTCCATTGTAGAAGGCGAGACGCGCCAGCAAGATGATTTCGTGAATGAGATCACCATCCAATTTCGGATCAGCCACACGAACTTGATCCGTCTCATCGGATGTTGCTTGGAGACAGAAGTTCCCATGTTGGTCTTCGAGTTCATCGCCAACGGAAGCCTCTACCATGTGCTTCATGGAGCCGAAAAGCGTAATGTGTCATTGCTGGTACGTTTGGACATTGCCATTGGCTCTGCGGAAGCGCTCGCCTACATGCACTCACATGGTGGCCACAACATTGTTCATGGGGATGTCAAGTCCGGCAACATTCTCCTTGATGACAACTTCATGCCAAAGGTCTCAGACTTTGGGTCATCTAAGCTTGTGTCAGTAACCAGGTATGCCAATTGGTCCGTGATGGGGGATATGAATTACATAGACCCCGTGTACATCAAGACAGGGCATTTCACGGAGAAGAGCGATGTCTACAGCTTCGGAGTTGTGCTCTTGGAGCTCATAACCCGGAAAAAGGCCAAGTACGAAGGGAGCAACAGCCTTCCGATAAACTTTGTCAAGTCATACCAGGTGAGGGTACAAGAAGGGAGATGTATGATATAGAGATCTTGTCTAATGCTCCGCCTCGTTACATGGAGTGCCTTGACAAGATTGGTGACATCGCGATCCGATGTCTCAAAGGAGACGTGGATGAGAGACCGACCATGACACAGGTGGTGGACGAACTTAAGCTAGCAAAATCAAGAGTCCGTGCGGCTGAAGTTATGGGTAATTAATTAAGGACACATAGATGAAGCAATGCAAAGCAACTTTATTGTACTTTTCAGCTTTCTTCTATATATAGCCAGCCATCCTTATTAACATCGAGTTGATTGTACTAATTATGCTTGTAATGTACTATTTAATTTCTTTCGCTATGAGATTTATTAATCTACTTGTAGTATCATAAAATGGCACTTTATGTTAGAGATAGTTTGCTACACTTTTATTTTCTCAAATAGGTTCACTATAGCATGTGGCCTTGTTTGTAGGGAGAATTTTGTAAGATCTATATAGAAATAATACTGTTGCTGATTCCTCGAGATTAAAAAAGACATGTGAGGCCTATATAGAATTCCTACAATGCAGCATATGCACACACCGGCTAGAATGTTCTACGGTGACAATGTAGACTGCGTAGCGATGATCATCTGTAGCACAGTTTTTTTAGATTGGACGGTCCAGCAGGGAGAAGCCACCTCAAATTGTCTCTATCGTGCTTGCTGAAGCTCGGGTGGAACTTCATCTCAAGTGAAAAGTACAGAAGAAATACAAGGATCATAATAATATAAGTGTATATATGTGGTGTACTATTGGATTTTGACGTTCAAAGTGGTGATAGTCCTCGAAACAAACGTACAATTTTGGCGGCAAGCCATTGGGCATCATGGACTTCATGTGGTAGTTGCTTTGAGGAAAAGCACTGTGAAGGCCGGTGGATGGTAATTGAGAAAATTGTTCGATACCGAGTGGAGAGATGGTTTACAAAATAGCGGCGATGACCTAAGGTGGTTTAGATCACGTCTTAGAGGATGAAATGTTTTATCTGGTTATTAGAGCCATATGAAAGTTGCACTTTGAAAGGCGTGCAAGTGCGTAAGTGTAAAACTCATTTGTGTGTGGGTTAACGTTTTCTCATTTGTAAGTGGTTGTATCCATTAAGAGTTTGTTGGTTGCTAGGGTTAGATATAAGATGAGGAGGCTCCACTATATAAGCCATTATATGTTGAGAGATATAGTCTCAAGAGGGTTTTAAGAGAGAGGTTAGGGTTTCCTTGCATTGAAAACTTTGTGTATGTGTGCTCTAGACTAAGGGTTTTGTCCTTCATGAGGGAGATGCTATAAAACATTCACCTCTAAGTGAAATAAACATTCAAACTTTATCCAAGTGAGTTGTGCCACTGATTTTTTCTTGTACTTTTTATTTACTTGGTTTTCTTGTTTGGATTTCATCCCTCTTGATCTCTCTTGGTGTTAAGTACGTGTAAGAGGTGAATATATCTCTTGAAAATCAGATCTCATCCATCTAGCCACTTTTTATGGAAACTTCTTATGATTGCTCGATTTTGCTCAAGAGGGGTGATTTTGGGATTTTTGATCTTGAGAGTTTGTCTTGAGTTCGTGCTGTAATCTAATTTGCTATGATATGTAAGAACCTATCTAAGGTCATCTAGATCACCAAGGACTCACAAGCAAGAGCAGATCGTGGTTTCCCTCTTTTGTTCGACTTTAATGCAATATTCCTTGTTTTAGATAAGGTCTTGACTTTTGGCATTGATTTTTGTGATTCATGATTGAAATAGATTCTTAACATCTTAGAGAGGATTTGTGCCAAATTTCATCCTATTTGGATCATAATCCGTGATTGAAATAGATTCCTAACATCTTAGAGAGGATTTATGCCAAATTTCATCCTATTTGGATCAGTGGTTTAAGAGTTAGATATTTTCTTGGTCATGTGCCTTATTGTTTTTGCCTCTGTTCAGCGAACGGTCAGACTGCCCGAGGCCCGATCAAACCGGTAGCACTTGCGGTTAGTCCGATGGAGCGTATGCACACACTTAGCGATGGTCATCTGCAGCGCAGTTCTTTTAGATCGGACGGTCCAGGGCAGCAGGGAGAAGGCAATTCAAAGTTCTCTCTCTCATGGAGGAGCAGCCATGGTCATCATCGTGGTCACGGCACAGGCTCCGTCTACGTACAGCCGACGCTGCCGCAGGCTGCCGTGACCCAAGAGGAGACGGTGGAATCATCCATGTTTGCCCCCTGCAAGTGCCTCCCCATGCCGCGCAGCGGGCAGCTGCTCACGAGCTGCGCTCCTTAATTATCACGTCCAGGTATTCATCCCTCCTCCAACCCAACATTCATCCCTTCTCCAACTCAATTCATGACAAAGTACAGTGCCTGCATGTAAAGCATGGAGTCGTGACCTAAAATTCTTCGAGGTATCTTAACAACGCATTTAGCAAGTAATAAGCATGGAACTTCGAGATAACCAAAATTAATTTAGTTTATGACCAAACTGGTTATTATTATTTGAGAACTTTGAAATGTTTTCGAGAAAGTAACCTTGCACTTTGACTTATTCAAGTGGTGCCCCCTTTCATATTTATGCCTCCCATGATAGGTTGAAAGTCTAAAACTGGCGAATATGAAGATGACAACGAGGACAACTTGGAAGTCTTTCGAGTGCAAACAAACAGAAAAGAAGCAACTAGCGTTGGATTGCAAGTAGCTATTATATTATTGAAGCGATAGAAAACGAAGCCAATATATTCGCTCTCAAGGTGTAAAAAGTTTTCCCTCTCTCTTGAGTGCAAATGGTGGAAAAGAAGCAGCTAGCGATGACTTGCAAGTTGATCTTTGTTGTGCGAACAAAAAAAAATTAAGAAGCAGACTAAGACAAGTATCAGACTAGCGGGGCAAGAATACATGCATCATTCCCTGTCTATCTGTCTACTTGTCTATCTATATAGAAATCTATCTGTTAAATTATTAAAGTGATAGAAAACAAAGCCATCATGTTCTCTCTCAAAGACTAAAAATTTCCACTCTCTTGAGTGCAAAAGTTTAACAACTAACGTCAAAATTCCATAGTGCTTACACTCATGATTTAGTTTCTGTTGCATTCCAGTCATGACTCTACAGGACGTTTGGTTATGGAGTCTGGCAATTCATAACAAAGTACAATGCTTGCATGTAGAGCATGGAGCTGTGACCAAAAATTTTTCGAGGTATCTTAACTACGCATTTAGCTAGCAATAAGCATGGAACTACGAGATAACCAAAATTAATTTTGTTTATGGCCAAACTGGTTATTATTATTCGAGAACTTTGAAATGTTTCTGAGAAAGTGACCATGCACTAGACTTATTCAAGTAGTGCCCAATTCAAATTTATGACTCCCTTGATAGGTTGAAAGTCTGAAACTGATGGATATGAAGATGACGACAACAATGACTTGGAAGTCTTTCGGGTGCAAACTAATGGAAAAGAAGCAGCTAGCAATGAATTGCATGTCGATCATTGGCGTGTGAACAAAAGAAAAATTAAGAAGTAGACTAAGACACGTATTGGACTACTGGGGGAAGCATACATGCATCATTCCCCCTCTGTCTATCTATTTGGCTCTCTATATAGAAATTTATCTATTATATTATTAAAGCGATAGAAAGCGAAGAAACCATATTCGCTCTCAGGGGCAAAAAATTTCCCCCGTCTCACTCGAGTGCAAATGTTGATTTAGGGAGTCGGTCAATTCATGACAAAGTACAGTGCATGCATGCAGAGCATTGAGTCGTGACCCAAAATTATTCGAAGTATCTTAATGAAACATTCAACATGCAATATACATGTAACTGCGAGATAACCAAAATTAATTTTCTTTATGACCAAACTGGTTGTTATTATTATTATTTGAGAACTTTGAAGTGTTTGGGACAAAGTCACCTTGCACTTGACTTATTCAAGTAGTGCCCCCTTTCATATTTATATCTCCCTCGATGGGCTGAAAGTCTGAAATTGATGAAAATGAAGACAGCAATGATGATGGCTTGGAAGTCTTTCGGGTGCAAACAAACAGAAAAGAAACAGCTAGCGATGACTTGCAAGTCCATCTTTGGTGTGCGAACAAAAAAATTTAAGAAGTAGACTAAGACATGTACTGGACTACCGGGGGAGGCATACATGCACAGTTGCCTTTCTATCTATCTATCTATATAAAAATCTAATTATTATATTATTAAAGCAATAGAAAATAAAGCCACCATATTCGCTCCCAAGGCTAAAAATTTCCCCCGTCTCACTTGAGTGTAAATGTTGAACAACCAGAGTCGAAATTCCATAGTGCTTACGCTCATGCTTCAGTTTCTGTTACATTCCAATCATGACTCTGCAGGAGGTTTGGTTTGGGAGTCGATCAATTCATGACAAAGTACAGTGCCTGTATGTAGAGCATGGAGCTGTGACCCAAAATTCTTTGAGGTATCTTAACGAACGCATTTAGCAAGCAATAAGCATGGAACTACGAGATAGCCAAAATTAATTTTGTTTATGACGAAACTGGTTATTATTATTTGAGAAATTTGAAATGTTTCTGAGAAAGCGACCTTGCACTTGACTTATTCAAGTATTGTCCTCTTTCATATTTATGACTCCCTTGATAGGTTGAAAGTCTGAAACTGATGGATATGAAGATGACAACAACAATGACTTGGAGGTCTTTCAGGTGCAAACTAACGGAAAAGAAAGCATACATGCATTGTTCCGGACTACCGGAGGAGACATACATGCATTGTTCCCTGTCTATCTATATAGAAATATATCTATTATATTATTAAAGCGATGGAAAACAAAGCCATCATATTCGCTCTCAAGGATTAAAAATTTCCGCTGTCTCACTCGAGTGCAAATGTTGAACAGCCAGTGTCGAAATTCCATAGTGCTTGTGTTACATTCAAGTCATGACTCTTCAGGAGGGTTGGTTCGGGAGTTGGTCAATTCATTACAAAGTACAGTGCCTGCATGCAGAGCATGGAGCCGTGACCTAAAATTCTTGGAGGTATCTTAGCGACGCATTCAACTGCAATAAGCATGGAACCGCGAGATAACCAAAATTAATTTTCTTTATGACCAAATTGGTTGTTATTATTATTCGAGAACTTTGCAATATTTCTGAGAAAGTGACCTTGCACTTGACTTATTCAAGTTGTGCCCCCATTCATATTTACCGCATCATCTCTTATCCTATACGCTAATTATTAATTATAAACATTGTGCAACATAGAGCATTGGGAGTGCCCTTATCTCTATTCATAGTTCCGCCACTGTCGACTACCAATGCCTAGTGCGCGCGCACGCGCGCACACAAAGGTAGGAGATACATAAGAAACCATATATCGTCCAAGAAAAATGACACTTCGAATATATGTGCCTTGTCCATTTGCGACTAGGTAGGACCACAATTGCGGTCCGAACACCACCCAACACAATGCCAAGCACTAATAACGACCACTTCCGATCGAGCAGCAGGGAAGCGAGATCGTAGGTTACCGTACTACGTAGCAGTGGCTCCTCTGACCTCGTGCTCGTCGCCGTTGCCGGCGCCGGAGGAGAGCGGCAATCTCATCACGCAGCCTCGGCGAGGCCGACAAGCAGGAGGGGGCAAGGGTTGGGGTTTGATGAATCTTAACTGTTGCTAATTGGAGGCAACAGGGAGCTAGGCCTGCTCCGCGTTGTATAGCTGCACTGGCATGTGGATTAGTTAGTTTGCATGGGTACCGGAAAACAGAGTTCATCCTACTAGCTAGTATAGAGCCCGAGAAATAGCTCAACCAGCGACAGAACGTGGACTCAAGGTCCGTGCGTGCATGCATGTGAATTGAGGAGGAGCCTATGTAACCATCCATCCAGTGTTCCACGCTGCATCGATGGATCCTCAATCTAGTACTAATGTCACATCATCTGCTAATCTAGATCACATCACATATAATCTATTATATTATTAAAACAAAAGCAAAAAAAAAGCCACTACATTCGCTCTTAGGGCTAGAAATTCTTCATGTTAATCAGAGAAAAAGAGAAAAATTGACGTAATTTATTTTGATAGGTCCAGATTATAATGGTGCAGATTAATTAGATATATATTATACTTGCTATAGTTGTTGTATAAAAAAAATACAACTCTATTTTCAATCATAAACATTAGAGTTGTGTAACAAATATAAATATATTTTTAAATAAAACATATGCATTGTATTATCTATCTACATAGTTGCGTGAGAAATTCAGCTATAGTTCATATGAACTAGCCGACTGCCTATGCAATTGAGAAGTGTAATGTGGTATCTATTTATCTTCTATCTATCTATTACTCCATCTGTTCTTTTTCTTTGATTTACTAGAATCCATGTCATCAAATTTTCTAAAGATTGACCATGAATAGGTTTAAAGCTATCTAAATTGGCTATACAAAAATTATATCATTAGATTTGTTAAAAATACTTTTATAATATTATAATTTTATTAGTATATCTTAGTATAAAATTATAAAAAGTAGCAATCAAAGACGTATCTTAAAGGTCATAAAAAATAAAAAAACATCAAGTAAAAAAGAACAAAGGGGGTATATTATTGATAATGTCATGTTGTCTGGTAATCTGAATCACGTCATGCTAGGGGACTAGTATAAACAAATCACATATAATTCATATGAACTAACCGACAGTCCGAGCAAGTGAGCGGTGTAGTGTGGTATTCTATAGTATAAGGTATGAATTTTTCTAGCCAGATTGAGACGTGGTGATTTCTTGTAACCTCTTTATTAAGATAATAAATTAGAATAATAAAATTTTAAGTTATCAATTTTTATTCAAATTGCTATGTTTCATTCTCTAGGAGCAGAAAATTGGAAATATTGAAATTCAGAATTCTCAAAAATTGCCAAAATTCTGAATGACTGTAACTAATACTATAGCGGCTATTCCAGACATCCAGAAAGAGAGGTCCCCTTTTTTAGATCATCCAGAAACAGAGTTGAAACAGAGTCCATCTAGCTTTAGTTTTGGCATGACACGTATGTACATACACTAAGAAAGCTTTAGGATTGAAGAAGCTATTAAAAAAAGGACTAAATTACCTATCCATTGAGTACTTTGGAAAGACGAGAGGTGAGAACCTCAGCCTCAGCCACTGCCACTGCTTCTCCACGATCTCCTTTCCCTCTTGCCCGTATAAAGTCGTTCGATTGTACATTAGTGCTCAGCGTTTTAGGCTACGCTTGGACTTGGACTGCAGTTGTGATCTTAATTGCAAAGGTAGTGTGTACTGGAGAGTGTGTTGATCCAAAACCCCAATTCTGCGAATTTATTAACTGCTACGTGAAAGTACATTTCTTTCTTGTGCTGTCGGAGTGCATTTCTGCAGCAGTGGGGGCATGAGAACTGTAGGGACTAGGATGATGAATTTTTTTTTACGAATAATCTATTTTTTAATTCGAAATTACAAAAATATATCCGCAGAAAATTTTTTAAAAAATAGGCTCAAATCGCCCAATAGGAGAGCGACTGGAGCCTATCGCCCAACCAAGGGCCGACAGAGTCCCTGTCGCTCTACCATTGGGCGACTGCATCCAGTCGCCCTCCCATTGGGCGATTGCACTCAGTCCCCCGTGAATGAACATACAATGAACATAAAGTTTTATTTCTCATTATGCAACATAACATACAATGTCTAAAAAAAATTTCTCATTATTTTTTACGCGCCTATAACATACAATGAACATAAAGTTTTATTACAACTCCAGCAGATTTTTTACCAGTTTAAAACTACAAAATTGACAAAATTTAAAATATTCACGGGGGACTGAGTGCAGTCGCCCAATGGACGGGCGACTGCATAAAAGTCGCCCAATGGTAGAGCGACAGGGACTTTGTCGGCCTTTGGTTGGGTGATAGGCTCCGTCATCCTTCTATTGGGCGACTTGAGTCTATTTTTATAAAAACTTAGGGCTTACCTGTTAGGTATGCTGTGATGTATTTCTATTCGATTGCATTATGGAAGATGCGACAATATTGTATTGTAAGTATGCCAAATTGACTGTAGGAATGACAAATTGACAACTACCATGTGATTAATTTAGATGATATCACAATGTGGTACCATCTGAATTTTCCATCGCCAATTCAGTCCTTCTGTGAGTTAAGTATCAACTTCTTAAAAAAAATATGTTCGCTGCATGTCAGTTAAATTGAAGGCATCCAATGTATGGAAACAGTAAAGGACATACTAGTTTTTTTTCCGGAAATCATCTATAGAGAGATTCTAGTCTGATAATAAGGTTCACAATCCGTACTAAATTTTTGCTTAATAATATCACAGCTCTTTGCTTGGGGCCATGAAGATATAGGTATCTGCAAATGCTTACCAAATTATTTTAGGTATTAGGGAACATGCTTACCAATTCATCGCGCAGCCTCGGCGACGCCGACAAGCAGGAGGGGCAAGGGCTGGGGTTTGATGGTTTTGGAGGCCGCGTCAGTGAGAAATCTGACATCTGGATGTGGATGAGGGCGATTGGCTGGATTCGTCAAGTGGTATGCAGACCTGCGATTGTTTTTTTTTGGATGTCATCTGGATGTCATCTTGTAGTTTTTTTTTGGAGGCAACGGTGGGCAGGTTTACTGAAAATGGTTAATATTAATAAACCATAAACTTATCCTCACCATCTTGTGTGATCTTTATTATAATACCTCTTTTGGGTAATTCCTATATCACCATCACCTTATCATTATTGCACATAGCTCTCATATCAGGAATTTTGTCCCTCCATTTTCAACCCTAGCACATCGTTTCGCTTCTCATAACTTTATCATAAACTTATCCTCACCATCTCTTAGTTTCCTTAAATTCATATTATATAATCTGCCTATGATGTATCAGTTACTTTATCACCATATTATCATCCCCATATTGGGAATTATGTTTCTCCATTTCCAACATTAGCAAAATCTTTCACTTCTCTTAATATTATCTTAGCTTTGTCTCAGTTCCCTTAAATTCACACCAAATAACATATTAATAATATAACGGTTATCTGGCCTGGGATTATCCATATATAAGGAGATTTTCACCTACCTGATAATGTACGCCGGGGGGGGGGGGGCGTGTACTCTCGTAACTCAAGAAATTACACCCCGTCTGTGGTTATACAATCGAGGACATCGTTGTGCCTGACTATTCTCGTATAACCGGGTATGTGGGGAGTAACCGCTAGCACCATTGCCATAACTTGCTAAATAACATTTATCTTTAATGCCACTATTCCTGTGATCTCTACCTCCAATCCGTATCAGTGTTTTCGATAACCTAGTTTCATTGCACTTAATCTGTGTCAATTGCTTGGTTGCTTTACTTGTCTCTTTCTCACCGTGTTGCGACTGTTGTTGGGTACTTGTTGAGATTTTACATCGGTACGTGGGGTGCTACAATTGGTATTAGAGCCCAGGTTGTAGGTTTTAGAAAAAAAGTTTTTGCACGTACACGGGACTTCGGGTTAACACATTCATGCATGCATATCCAATCACTAGCATATTACCATGATTTCATATCTAATTGTCGTGTCCTTTATTCCATTGGATCGTGTGACATTGTTTCAATCGTATGCTTTCCTGAATCCTGATTCCATTCTTCTTCGTGGGTTGCTTCAGCAGCACAAGGCTGGTTGGCAATACAACCCAGCTTGTTTTTCACCTTCGCCCACTGGCAATCAGAACATGGCTCTAATTCCTGCTACAATTGCTGTCGTACCAAAGGGTATTGATGTGTGTCGCTACGCATTATCGATTGAAGAGTGGTGTATTTGGTTATCACACCTTACCTCCATATTGCTACCCATCTTATCATTTACTTTTCCTCTCTCCCTGACCTTTAGGGTATTGTGATCTTGAATTCAAGCCCTACTCTTGCATATTTGACTCAGGTGCTAGTTTCTCCTTTTTGGCATCTCACTTCATTCCACAACACTCTACACTAGTTAGTACCTTGGCGTATTTTGTGGTGGTGTCCACCATCATTGGACCTCTTACTAGCAATATTACTTGCCTTAATGTTGCCCTGGAGATTGAAGGCCATGCACTCCACAATGACATAGTGGTGGCACCAATCCAACCCTTTGGCTTGATTGTTGGCGGGGACTGTTTGTTTCGTCATCATGCTATTATCCATTGCTTTGATTGCAAGATCATTTTACTATGAGATGATGGGGAGACCGTGTATCAGGGCAAGGAGCGTTACCTCAGTCTTCTATTTTTGTCTTCTTATTTCGGTCATCGCAAGATGGCCAAGTCTGGATGCCCTCTCACCATGTTGGAGAAGTGGATTACTGGACCCTTACCAGAAGATTCACGTATTATTCGAGAGTGCCTCGATATCTCCCCAGTTGAGCTTCCTGGCCTGCTTTCAATTAGAGTGGTTGGGTGTGCCATTAATGTTATCTGTGGCACCGCTTCTATCGCCAAGGCTTCTTACTATCTGTCGCATTTTGAGCTGGAGGAGTTGAAGCGGCAACTAGAGGAGTTGAAGCAGCAACTGGACGACCTTCAGAGCAAAGGCTCCATCCGACACAGTACCTCAGTGTGGGGCTTCCCCAATCACTTCCGTGGATGAGAAAGGTAAGAGTCTATGTTTGTGCATCGATTATCGGGCTCTCAGTGTAGCGATTATTAGGAATTCAGATTCAAATATGCCGTTTCACTTTTAGAGGGCATGGCTAGCATTTCCTGAGGCTAGCTGAAAAACAATAATATTTTTAGGTATGCTAGCTAATTTTTTAGGTATAGAAAGAACTATCACAAATGGTTCTTATTCTGAAATGTCTGTGATATGTCTTTATCGTAGATGGTTCTTATTTCGAATATCACAGATGGTTTGTAGATAGAATCGTCTATGATAGTATACCTTCACAGTCGGTTCGAACGGTTCTAGTTTCGAACCATCTGTGATAGTATACCTTCATAAACGGTTCTAGTTCTGAACCTTCTATGATAGTATACCTTCATAAATGATTCTAATTCTGAAATGTCTGTGATATAGTTTTCACCAATGGTTCAGACGGTTATCACCGACCCATTGATTCAGACGGTTCAAGAAACCGTCTGTGATGACGGTTCCAAACCATCTATGATAACCATTTTTGTGGTAGTGACTCCTTTCATTTTCTTTTCTTATTTTGCCATCTTGATGCAAAATCGTAGACAAGGAACGATGCATGTATCGCCGCCCCTGGTAGTCCAGTAGTGTCTTAGTCTGCTTCTTAATTTTCTTTTTGTTTTGCATGCCAAAGACCAACTCTTTCGAGTCGTCGCTGCTTCTTTTCTGTTTGTTTGTGTCCAAAAGACTTCCAAGTCAATCAGTTTCAGGCTTAGTCTGAGGGATAAATATGACCTCACAAAAAGGGAAGATAATATGAAAAGGAACACAACCATAATTAAACAAAAATCCACAAATTGAAAGAAATAGTTTACATTAAGTATATTACAAATCAACCAAAATTCCAAATACAACATAAAATAAAATCAATAATTTGATTTTGATATGAATTTCAAAGTAAACCCTAAAAAAATCAAAATAGTAATTGAAATAAAATAGAAATTAGTTTTTTATACAAATTCCAACCTAAAACTAAAAAGAAATACACGATCTAAAAACATACAAATTTGAACAAAAATTAAAGGATGATTAGATATTTGATTAGTAAATGAATTTGAAACCTATCTACCTATCTATTATATGCAAAAAGTCGATGACATGCCTTTTTGAGTTGCTAAGAAAAAGAGAAATATCTTAGAAATTCTCAAAAAAGAGAGAAACATCCATCCCTCAGTAAACTGTTACCATTGGATGTCTTAAATAAAATAAAGAATCTTATAAGACAAGCTTATCCATTATAGATTCAAGATGAACCTAATAAACAAAAAAGAATCATAGATGGCCCATACTAAAAGCCACATATAAGAGGAAAACAAAGGTATGGATGTGCAAAATAAATGAATAAAAGCCACGCAGGAGAAAAAAAGTGGCACTCGGTAAGGAAAAAAAGGAGAAACGAAAAAATACAAGACCTATTCTACCTGCAAGCTTTCCAACATGGTGTGTTTTACAACTTTGAAATTTTTTCTGTCTCCCATGCATATAATCCCCTTCTTATTACCGGGGGGTTTCCCGGCTGGGCGAGGCGGCCACATCGCCCGCGCACGCGCTGTGGCCGGCGCGTGGCCGCCGAATCTTCGTACGGTCTGGGGAGGTGTTTTGCGAAAAAGCCCCTCTATTTTTTGAAATTACGTAAAGGTCCTTTTTCCTCGCAAAAAGGTCCCTTGCAGTTTTTTTTAAATTTTTTTTGAAAACACCCCTCCGCTTCACCGAAATTTTATATACTTCACAGGATAGCGCCGCGTGGTTTGCTAAATTACGTACGGGTCCTTGTACAGGTCCTCGATTTTTTACGAAAAAGACCTTTGGCTTTTTCGAAAATACGCATGTTCCCTTGATTTTTTTAAAAAAACTCCTCACAAATTATCGTCTCTTTTACTTCGATACACACGGTGGCTGGCGCGGCATGATGCCGCGCCTATGAGGCTAGTATATTAGTATATGAGGTAGAGGTCTTCCTTCTTTCATTTTTTTTTCAGCATGCAATGTCTCCGTGTCTATTAATTATGCGCCTATCTTATTTTCCATTTAGATGTGAACGGAATCAGCTACATGTATTACGAACATATGCTCCTGCGCGTAAAGTCAAAGCATAAATCGTAACGCAAACCCACAAAAAAGACAAAGTAATACAAACAATCATCCAAGTAATAAGAAAAAACAGTGCCAAGCTACATGGAGTTATTCTACTTGAGTGGGAAGAAAAACAAGTGATTCAGAGCAACATATACTAAACTCTGTCTCCCCGTTTATGTTAGCATACAAAGCTAAGGTCTTCTTTCTTTTTTTTTCTTCGGCGTGCAATGTGTCCATGTTAATTAATTGTGCGCCTCTCTTATTTTCCATTTAGATGTCTTCTGATTGTTATCTTTTAAGCTAACACAACTTCGGCGCCAAAGGGGAAAGCAAGGACAGCTAAAATTCAATTAAAGGAATGGTCCCGTCCTGAGATGATTGAGCAGTTAAAAGCAAGAACATCTAGACGGGATTAGGTATTTTTTATTAAAAAGATAACACCAAAATTCAAGCCGACAAGGACATGCTCAGATTTTTCTTTTGGGTGCGATTAGCATTTCGATTCCGATAGCACCAGCTGTGGATGGATGTGATATGATGGATCACTTTACTTGCATTGTTGTGCTACTACCACTTTACTGTGGAGCCAATTTACGTACCTCCATTACTATTACAAGTTTACAACTACTCGTACTGCCTAGCAGTATGGCCATTATCGTTGCCGTGAAATTCACCGCACATCAAAATCACTTTAACAGGGCTAATCTGGCTGGATTACTTACAGTGACATTTTACTAAAGCTAAGAGATCCTTGGCTTGATTATGAGGCTGGCAGGTATCTTCTTGTGACAAAAATGCCAAACTGAAAACACTTCTTTCATTTTCTTTTCACATTTCGCCATCTTGAGTCAGAATAGTAGACAGGGAATGATACATGTATTGCCTCCCCCGGTAGCCCACTAGTGTCAGTCCTGCTTCTTAATTTTTTTTTGTTTGGGTGCCAAAGACTGACTCTTCCGAGTCGTCGCTGCTTCTTTTCCTTTTTGTTTGCATTTGAAAGACTCCCAAGTCGTCATATCCATCAGTTTCAGACTCAGTCTGTCGAGGGAGATAAATATGTCCTCGCAAAAAAGGGAGACAATATGAAAAGGGATGCAATAATAATTAAACGATAAAGAGTTTATATCAAGTACAATACAAATTAACTAAAATTCAGAATAAAACATAAAATAAAATCGGCAATTTGATTTTTGTAACATCCCAAATTCTAGGAAGTTAAAAAATGAGTAAAATTTAAAACTTTTTGCTTGCATCTTATTTCCTTGGCTTTTGATTGAAGTTCCTTTGGAAAAATAACTTGTAAATACAAATTTTGGAAGGGAATGTACAATGGATGAAATACAATTTGAATTAAAAATCGAATATGAAAAGATGATCCATAAAGTGGCATAGGAAAATTTACAGTAGAAACCATCTCAAAAACTCAAAAATAATTCATAGTGCTAGAAATAAAAATTTGAACATTTTTTAGCATGTTCCTAAAATTTTTCAAATGAAAAATAATGTATGTTGCACAAAGCAGTGACCTTTAAAGAATTTTCAAGAAAAGCATAGGATAGATAAAATTTTGCAAAAATTACACAAGACTCTGCACTGTGTTAGGAGATTCCACAAAATCCGCATGACTTTCGCCATCTTGATTTAGAATAATAGACAAGGAACGATGCATGTATCGTCTCCCCCCCGGTAGTCCAGTAGTGTCTTAGTCTGGTTCTTAATTTTCTTTTTGTGACTGCTTCTTTTTCATTTGTTTGCATCTGAAAGACTTCAAAATCAATCAGTTTCAGGCTCAGCCCGTCTAGGGAGATAAATATGACCTCGCAAAAAGGGAGATAATATGAAAAGAGCGCAATAATAATTAAATGAAAATCCGCAAATTAAAAGAAATAGTTTATGTTAAGTACAATCTAAATTAACTTAAAGTCGGAATACAAAATAAAATAAAATAAATAATTTGATTTTGATATGAATTTCAAAGTAAACCCTAAAAACAAAATAATAATTAAAATAAAATATAAGTTAGTTTTTATACTAATTTCAACCTAAAACTAAAAAGAAATACACAATCTAAAAACATACAAATTTGAATAAAAATTAAAGAATGATTAGATATTTTATTTGTAAATGAATTTGAAACCTATCTATTATATATTAAAAGTCGATGACATGCCTTTTTGACTTGCTAAGAAAACAAGAAATATCCTAGAAATTCTTAAAACAAGAAAAACATCCATCTCTCGATTCAATTGACTCTTATTACGGTCAGTAAATGATTACCATTAAGTGTCTTAAATAAAATATAGAATCTTATAAGACAAGTCTACCCAGTGGCGAAGCTAGGATAAAATTGAGGGTGGGCTAAACTATTTATAGATCTAAACTAAGTTGACACAAAACTAGTCTTTTACTCTTATAAAATGTCAAATTAATATAGAAATTATAAATTAGATGGAGACAAACAATAAAAATAGAGAAATAGAAAGTAGGTATCTCGATAATATAAAGCGCCATGAGTGCGGAGTAGCGATAAGTCACCTATGTATAAAACATATCAAAATTAATGATATAATATAAAATTATGAATGATAAAGAAAATTTAGATCATATGAAATATACTAGAATTAAGTTAATTTGAATCACGAGACAATAAAAATAAAAGGCGGTATCTTTTTCCACACTCTATCCAATGTTCTTATCATTTTCACGCCGGGGGGCTCAGTAGCAGCGGTGCCTTCGGGGCACATGCAGGGCCACATCATCGCGGAGTGATAGTGGAGGGAGAAGATCAACTAGAGGTTCATCGAGATCTCCACTGTCATCCCCGAACTCAAGAAGGTTCATATATATTTCATTTTCTTTCTTCTTTTTTTGATTGATGATCTCTTCTTTAATTTTATGATTTTCACTACTACTCATCCTCTTTAATTTTATGATTTACATATATTATTTCACTTTCTTTCTTTCTTTGATTGCTTGATTGATTAGCTCTACTTTAATTTTATGACTTTCATTTCTTCTTCTCCTCCTCCTCCTCCTCCTCCTCCTCGTCGTCTTCTATAATTTCATGATTGTTGTTAACCTTTCCATCAAGGAGAGCTAGCTTCTCTTTAAATTTGTTAATCTCTTTCTTTCTCTCTCTATTTTTACTATATATAAAGTTGCCACTGGGGGAGGTGAGGCTCAAGCCTCACTAAGCTCCCCCGGTGGCTACGCCCCTGAGTCTACCTATTATAGATTCTAGGTGAACTCAATAAACAAAAAAAATCCTAGATGACTTACACTAAAAACCATGTATAAGAGGAAAACAATGGTGCGGACGTGCAAAATAAATGAATAAAAGGCATGTATGAGAAAAAGTGGCACTTGGCTTGAAAATAAGGAGAAGCGAAAAAACAAGACCTATTCTACCTGCAAGCTTTCCAAAATCGTGTGTTATACATACATACATACATACATACATACATACACACACACACATATATATATACATACATACATATATATATATAGCACTAATGGCTATTTCAGTGCTAAGGTGCTAATGGCGACGTGAACCGTCAGATATAGGGCATGTTCTTTACCTCATAAGCTGGCGTCTTTTGGCTTTTGCTACAGTACCTAATTTTCAAACAGAGTATTTTCTCAAGACGAGGTCTACAAGTTAAACGATCTACACGTTAAAAGCCCAACATTTGTACCAGCCAAAATCGTAAGTGAGTATCTGTCTCTCCGTAATCTGTACCATAAACAGCCAAAATTCAAAAATTTCAACCAAAAGCCATAAGCCACAGCCGAAAAGAACATGCCCATAGATTGCGTGGCTCAGATGGAGGTGGGTGGGAACTCCATCCACCTCCATCTGAGCGCAGGGGGTTTTCTGAAAAAGTGCAGGGGTTTTTTTTTGAAAAAGTGTTTAAGTGGGATGAAGTTCCCACCCACCTCCATCTGAGCCACGCAATCTAGATTAGACAGTTCACGTCACCATTAGCACCTTAGCACTGAAATAGCCATTATCACTAGATATTATCCCTATATATAAGTATGAGGTAAAGGTCTTCCTTCTTTAGTTTTTATTCAAAGTGCAATGTCTCCGTGTCAATTAATTATGCGCCTATCTTATTTTCCATTTAGATGTACTTCTGATTGATATGTTTAAGCTAACACAACTTTGGCGTCAAAGAGAAAAAAGGACAACTAAAATTCAGTTAAAGGAATGGTCCTGAGATAATTGAGCGTTTAAAAACGAGAACGTCTAGGACGAGGACTAGGTATCTTTTTCATTAAAAAGAAAACAGCATCTAAATTCTAGCCACGGAGGATATGATGGGATTTTTCTTTTGGCTGTGGATGGATGTGATATGTTGGATCACTTGCATTATTGTGCTACTACCACTTTACTGTGGAGCCAATTTATTAACCTCCATTACTATTACAAGTTTACAATTACTCGTACTGCCTAGCAGTATGGCCATTGTCGTTGCCGTGAAATTCACCGCACATCAAAATCACTTTAACAGGGCTAATGTAGCTGGATTACTTACAGTGACATTTTACTAAAGCTAAGAGATCCTTGGCTTGATTATGAGGCTGTCAGGTATCTTCTTGTGACAAAAACGCCAAACTGAAAACACTCCTTTCATTTTTCTTTTCTCATTTCGCCATCTTGAGTCAGAATAGTAGACAGGGAACATGCATGTATTGCCTCCCCCGGTAGCCCACTAGTGTCTTAGTCCTGCTTCTTCCTTTCGTTTGGATGCCAAGGACATGACTCTTCCGAGTCGTCGCTACTTCTTTTCCTTTTGTTTGCTTCTGAAAGACTTCCAAGTCGTCGTATCCATCAGTTTCAGACTCAATCTGTCGAGAGAGATAAATATGTCCTCGCAAAAAAGGGGAGACAACATGAAAAGGACGCAATAATAATTAAGCAAAAACCAGCAAATTAAAAGAAAGAGTTTATATAAGTACAATCCAAATTAACTAAAATTTAGAATAAAACATAAAATAAAATCGGTAATTTGATTTTTGTAACATCCCAAATTCTAGGATGTTAAAAAATAAGTAAAATTTAAAACTTTTTGCATGCATCTTATTTCCTTAGCTTTTGATTGAAGTCCCTTTGAAAAAAATAACTTGTATATACAAATTTTGGTAGGGAATGTACAACGGATGAATAAAATTTGAATTAAAAATCGAATTTGAAAAGATGATCCATAAAGTGATATAGGAGAATTTACAGTAGAAACCATTTCAAAAACTCAAAAATAAGTTCATGGTTCTAGAAATAAAAATTTGAACATTTTTAGCATGTTCCTAAAATTTTTCAAATGAAAAATAATGCATGTAGCACAAAGCAGTGACCTTTAAAGAATTTTCAAGAAAAACATAGAACATATAAAATTTTGCAAAAATTGCACAAGACTCTGCACTGTGTCAGGAGATTCCACAAAATCCGCATGACTTTCGCCATCTTGATTTAGAATAATAGACAAGGAATGATGCATGTATCGCCTCCCCCCCGTAGTCCAGTAGTGTCTTACTCTGCTTCTTAATTTTATTTTTGTCCACATGCCAAAGACAGACTCCTCCGAGTCATCACTGCTTCTTTTTCATTTGTTTGCGTCCGAAAGACTTCCAAGTCAATCAGTTTCAGGCTCAGTCCGTCCAGGGAGATAAATATGACCTCACAAAAAGGGAGATAATATGAAAAGGGGCGTAATAATAATTAAACAAAAATCCACAAATTAAAAGAAATAGTTTATATTAAGTGCAATTCAAATTAACTTAAATTCGTAATACAAAATAAAATAAAATAAATAATTTGATTTTGATATGCTTTCAAAGCAAACCCTAAAAAACAAAATAATAATTAAAATAAAATATAAATTAGTTTTTATACGAATTCCAACCTAAAACTAAAAAGAAATACACAATCTAAAAACATACGAATTTGAATAAAAATTAAAGGATGATTAGATATTTAATTTTTAAATGAATTTAAAATATATCTATCTATTATACACTAAAAGTCGATGGCATGCCTTTTTGAGTTGCTAAGAAGACGAGAAATATCCTAGAAATTCTTAAAACAAGAAAAACATCCATCTCTCGATTCAATCGATTCTTATTATGGTCAGTAAATGATTACCATTAAGTATCTTAAATAAAATAAAGAATCTTATAAGACAAGTCTACCTATTATAGATTCTAGATGAACCCAATAAACAAAAAAAATCCTAGATAGCCCACACTAAAAGCCATGTATAAGAGAAAACAACGGTTTGGACGTGCAAAATAAATGAATAAAAACCATGTATGAGAAAAAGTGGCACCTGGTAAGAAAATAAGGAGCAACGGAAAAAAGACCTATTCTACCTACAAGCTTTCCAACATCGTGTGTTATACAGCTTTGAATTTGTTTTGTCTCCCCATATATATTAGTATATGAGGTAAAGGCCTTCCTTCTTTCGTTTTTATTCAGCGTGCAATGTCTCCGTGTCAATTAATTATGCGCCTATCTTATTTTCCATTTAGATGTACTTCTGATTGATATGTTTAAGCTAACACAACTTTGGCGTCAAAGAGAAAAAAAGGACAACAAAAATTCAGTTAAAGGAATGGTCCTGTGATTGAGCGTTTAAAAGTGAAAAGGCCTATAGGAATTGACAAGGTTGAGTAGCAAGGGCTTGGGGACAGACAACCAGAAATGACTGACCGCTCGCTATCCTCGTGGCAAGTTGCACTGCACCTTGAGTGGCAACGAAGGCTAGATACATTCCCCTTATCCGTTCTTGCCGTTACGTGTCCAATAATGTACTGCCGTATACGTGTCAAACAAATATATGTCGTGTTAGTCTTTTTATTTTGTCTCTAAATATAGGCTGTTGTACAAGTTTTAGGTATTTGCCCCTCTACTCTTTCTATTATATCCTCTGGATCATTGCTCTTATGAATTAGTAATTTTTATTCCCAATGCTACTCCTCCTCCATAAATCTAACCTCCTAATTGTCCTTAAATACCTTTAGACTTTGGGAGTTGCTTTCATACTTTTTTAATAGTGATTTGCATAATTTTTAAAGTATGATAAATGGTGGATAGATATTACTTATCCCTTCATTTGCTTTAAGATTAATGCTACTCTTATTAGAGAGGAAAGTATGAAAGCACTGCTCTTATACTTTTCCATCCCCTAGCTCTTTCTATGGATTACGGTTCATTTGTGCCTTATAGTTATCTGAGTGCTAGTACAACTCAAGCATGGAGAGCCACACATCAAGAATAAGATTGACGTCACACGATCCGCTCGTTGCTTTTGAAATGTGTCCGTCTCTAGTCTGGCCAATCCGACTCAGCGTTCTAGTCTTAGTTTTGCACAATGTGCGTGATTTTATATATAAACGCACTCTAGCTTGTTTGGTAGTCCGGTAGTGTCTTAGTCCGTTCCTTAATAATAACTAAACTGGTTATTATTATTCGAGAACTTTGAAATGTTTCTGAGAAAGTGACCTTGCACTTCTTATTTAAGTAGTGATCCTTTTCATATTTATGACTCCCTCGACAGGCTAAAAGTCTGAAACTAACGGATATGAAGATGACGACGACGACGACTTGGAAGTCTTTCGGGTGCAAACAAACCAAAAAGAAGCAGCTATCGATGACTTGCAAGTCAATCTTCGGTGCGCAAACAAAAAGAAATTTAAGAAGCAGACTAAGATATGTACTGGACTACTGGAGGAGGCATACATGCATTGTTCCCTATCTATCTATCTATATATATAGGGAGCATATCTAGTGCTAATGGCTATTTCAGTGCTAAGATGCTAATGGCGACGTGGACCGTCCGATCTAGATTGTGTGGCTCAAATGGAGGTGGTGGGAACTCCATCCCACTTAAACACTTTTCCAGAAAACCCCCTGCGCTTTGCACTTAAATAGAAACGCTATAATATACAACAATGGTGGACTTGTTGGGTTTTTATTAAAAGCTCAGGGGTAAAATAGACAGGCCTTAAAAACAGAGGAAGTATAAACGAACGTGATGATTGGTGCTAAAGATTGATGAATTAAGCGGCATTGATGTCATGCAGTGCAAGCGAATAGGCTCAGCATGCAAAATTCAAATGGATCGAAATGGAGCGGACTATTGGTACCTGCATGCAGGCCGGATTGGATCGGATTGAATGAATCGATTCGAGAGCGAGCGAGCTAGCTAGCTAGCTAGCACTGGCTCCTCTCTCTTCTGTGGCGACATTAGATAGTCTCTGGTTGCGTGGTATTATTTGAAAAGAAACTAGAAATTAAAACTAGGTAATTAACCAGTATGATGAGTAGTAGTAGTAAAGGATTAAGGAAAATAGAGAGACCTGTCGGCAATTAATTATGCGCCTATCTTATTTTCCATTTAGATGTACTTCTGATTGATATGTTTAAGCTTACACAAATTTGGCGTCAAACAGGAAAAATGGACAGCTAAAATTCAGTTAAAGGAATGGCCCTGAGATGATTGACGTCTCGCTCATTTTGGCTTGAGCTTTTGGCTTTTAGCTTATTTTCACTTTTCATAAACTTAGTCTATTTCTGAACTTTTGGCTTTTTTAGCGTTTTTGTCAGTTTTTTCTATATTCGTTTACGTTGTCCGTGATAAGCTAACATATTTTTTCTATTTTTAAATTTTTTAAATTTAATTACGCTAAATATAGCTACAGTATAATTTCAGCCAGCTAAAATGTAATTTTAATTATAAGTCACTATTTTTCAACCCAACCAAACGGGGTGTGAGCATTTAAAAGTAAGAACACCTAGATAGGGCTAGGTATAATTTTCATTAAAAAATTGACATCAAAATTCGAGCCGACGAAGACGTGATCGGGTTTTTCTTTTGGCTGCAATTAGCATTTCGATTCTGATTGCACCAGCTGTGGATGGATGTGATATGTTCGATCACTTTACTTGCATTATTGTGCTACTGGTCCTACAATCGTACTACCACTTTACTGTGGAGCCAATTTAGTTACCTCCATCAGTATTACAACTACTCGTACTGCCTAGCAGTAAGGCCATTGTCGTTGCCGTGAAATTCACCGCACACCAAAATTAGTTAAACTGGGCTAATCTGGCTGGAATACTTACAGTGACATTTTACTAAATCTAAGAGATCCTTGGCTTGACCATGAGGCCGGCAGGTATCTTCTTGTGACGCAAACGCCAAACGAAAAACACTCGTTTTTCTTTTCTCATTTCGCCATCTTGATTTAGAGTAGTAGATAGGGAATAATGCATGTATCACCTTCCCCGGAAGTCTTGTAGTGTCTTAGTCTGTTCTTAATTTTCTTTTTGTCCGCATACCAAAGACCGACTCTTCAGAGTCGTTGCTGCTTCTTTTGCGTTTGTAATTAAAATTGTCTATGATATATCAGACTGTGATATATCAGATATGGTTATGAGTTCTTTTGTATTGTTAAATCTATTTTTGTTTATTAGCTAACCTTCTCCTCCTTCCCAAGTCTCTTCTCCCTCGAATTCTCTCTCTGTGTTTCCCAGTTCCCTTCTTCCCAGTCTCCACTTCCACTTCTCCCAATTTGCACCACCAAGCTCTTGTATCGTGCGTTGGTACGTGACGTTTGTATTTGAATCGACTGAATCCTGTTGCCATTTGTGTTTGGAGTCTGGGGTACGTTACATAATTGCTCCCCAGTTTGTGATGACTGATGTGCTTCTCCCCTGTTAATTATGGTTGATCTCAACCCTTGTAAGAATGTAAGTCGGGGATGGTGTTTTCTTTACGGGATCATGTTAGTTTGGAGCAAGTTTTCTTCCTTCACACTGCTTTGCTGCGGTTAGTCTCCTAGCTTTGGAATAATGCTCATAGCTACTGAACTTGTGGCTGGTTTCTTCATGCTGTTGTAGTTGCAGTTAGGCCTGTAATATCCTCTTCAACTCTGAAAAACATTGTTCATATTAAATCTGCTACGCAGTATATAATGGCAGTGAAATGAATACATGCATCTATTTTCTTCCATGTCCAGAATAGCGGGGCTTGGGTCGCCGATATCATGGGCCTTGGCCTCTCTGCCTTCTTCAAACTCTAGTACTGGAGCAATCCAGCCTAGCCCATAGGGCTCTTTGCCCAATAGACCCACACCCGCATCCGATAAGCTAAGCCCCCTCTCCTCTCCAAACCCGCAACCCGCACCCGCTTTCGCCGCCAAACCCCTGCCTAGCCCGGCGAGCTCCTCGTCGGCGGCGAGGCTACGCCATGGATGAAGGGAAGATCTCCTCCTGCACTGACGATGACGAGGTGAGAGCCTCAGCCAAGGCCACTGCTTCTCCACGATCTCCTTTCCCTCTTGCCCGTATGAAGTCGTTCGGTTGTACATTAGTGCTTGGCGTTTTAGGCTGCGCTTGGACTTGGACTGCAACTGTGGTCTTAATTGCAAAGGTAGTGTATACTGGAGATTAATCCAAAGGCCCAATGCTGCGGATTTATTAACTGCTACGCGAAAGTACATTTCTTTCTTGTGCAGTAGGAACTTAGGCCTCATCTGTTAGGTATGCTGTGATATATTTCTAGTCGATGGCGTTATGGAAGAGGCGACAATATTGTATTGTAGGAATGACAAATTGAAACTACCATGTGATTAATTTAGGTGGTATCACAATGTGATACCATCTGAATTTTGCATCGCTTATTTGGTCCTTTTTCTGTGAGTTGAGTATCAACTATGATCGCTTCTGACCAAAAAAAAGTTCTCTGCATGTATCAACTATGATCACTTCTGACAAAAAAAAAAAGTTCTCTGCATGTCAGTTAAATTGAAGACAACCAATGTATGTAAACAGTAAAGGACATACAAGTTTTTTTCCCCCCAGAAATCATCTACAGAGATATTCTAGTCTGATAATAAGGTCCACATTCCGTACCAAATTCTTTACATAATGATGTCACAGATCTTTGTTTGGGGTCATTATGCTATAGGTATCTGCAAATGCTTACCAAATTCTTTTAGGTTTTGCGGAACATGATAAGAACTTTTGCTGCACTACATGAAGCTTGAAAAATTGATTAGAAGATCCATGATGAAGTCCTGCTCCAAAACTCTGAATTACGGACCGCTTATCACCACCTTTTATTTACCTTATCATGGCTTTAAATTTCTTATTACTTGCGTGCATGGTCTGCAAGACTGCAACTTCTTGCTAATCTTATTTGTCAAATACGATATAGCTTTCTTATCAAAGTCTAATGCTGATATGGGACGGCTTTTGTGGTGGTTTTTGGTGTACTGAAAGCGGAGAAAACATATGGAACCGAGAATCAGAATTAGAACATAGAGGATAACGGGGAAGATCGTGCTCGCCGTCTTGTGTGTGACGGACGTTGTGTCCAGCCAGCATAGAAGCTCTGAGGCGCCTGAGGAAGAAGATTGTTCTATTGCTTAATGATCTCAAGTTACAGCATAGATCCTTATATAGGATTTGGAACAATCCGACTCAGACTTACCGTATATAACCGATTCTGCTAATCAAACTCGAAATCCTAACTAGTATCCGACTCTTATATCCTAACTTGCAACAACCAATACTTTCCTAACTAATATTATTTCCTTCTAAAACGAAACCCGTTTTACCACCGATGACTGTAGCGCGTCATGCCTTGTCAGCCACTGAACCGTTGCCCTGCATGCTCAGTCTTTCAGCCAACGTACACTGCCGATTTGAAATCTTCTGGTATAATACCTTCCCCAATAAGAGTCCACAACAAATGCTAATCCTTTTTCTAAGAAATGAAATGATGGCGCCGGGGAAAGCTTCAGGGCGTCGGGGTGATGCCTCGGGTGGGTGGAATCGAACGGGGGGCGCGCCGGAGCGAGGTTAACCATGGTGGCGGCGGAATCTACCGGAGCAAAGAGGGGACGGTGGCGCCAGGGCAATGCTGTGGTGGGGAGCTACAATTAGCAGAGGGGAAGCGAAGTATGAGGCCTAGAATGCGACGAGGTGCTTGAAACAAAGGGGGGGGCAAGCTCACCGAAGGCGGCCACTCGGCAGGGTGGTTATGGCGGCCGGACTTGGGGCTCGGCTTCGGGCCTGCCTTGGCGAGGAAGGAGAGGAGAGGGTCCCTAGGGAGAATGGTGAGCTCAGGGAGGGTGGCAAAGCAGGCTTCATGACCATTTAGAGCAACGGGGGGAGCATTGTTATAGTGCCGAGTGGCGCAACGCTATTAAGAGCGCACGACGTGGCAGCCAGTATGCAAGCACGCGATGCGCAAGGACAGCACATGCGTGGCAGGGGCACGGGTAGCACGGGACAGCGCGTGGCACGCGGCCATGATGGCGCACAGGGGAAGGCGGCTTGGCGCGATCGCGGCACAGGCTGCACAGCACTGGACGTGCGCATGCGCGGCACGCACAGGTCAGCAGGGCAGCGTGTCGAGCGCGTGGTGCGGCGGGGGCGACGCGCGCAGTGCGGGTGGCGAGTGCCACCGGAGCACGAGGCGCAGTGCAGGCAGCTCGTGCATGCATAGGAGCGCTGGGGCACGCGGTGCGGGCATGCTGGGCAGAGCTGCGTGCGGGAGCAGAGGAGCCGAGTCCCGATCGGGCCAGAACAAAGAGGGAGGGAAGGAAGAAAAGGGAGAAAGGAGGAAGGGCCACACTGCAGTGATAAGGGATAGAGAAATGGAGTGTGAAAAGGCTAGCAAGATTGGAGTTTTGATTTTGCTTTTGATTGATTTTAAAATCTCGAAATTCGGTTTGAACTCCCAACTTCAAATTTTGTTCAATTCAACTTTTCCAAACACTTGGCTCAAGCTCTTAGATTTTTATTTTTGTTATTTGGATTGCTTGGAAAAACCAGATTGAGATTCTCAAATCAACACCGAAAATTTTAAGTAACACCGAAAAGCAGCAAAGATTTTGAACTTTTCACAATTTTGGCAATTCCCAAATTTGGGATGTTATAGCTGTACAGTCTCATTGTTGAGAAAATAACACCTTGCTACAGGTGATTCGGTCAAGGTGTATGCTTGACTCTTCAAGTAGTATAACTTAGTATTTGAATTATTGAAATCGGTGCCATAAATATGTCCTCAATGTAGTTGCATGATTATTACCGATCGCCATATCTTCTTATTACCTATGGTTTCCGTTAACATATTTATCATATATTCCTATATGCATAGTTCCCTTGTCTTGTCATAATCGCACTTTGTGTGTCTGCCTAAAACTTTTTGTGATTTCTTTTTACTGTATTCTTTTCATATCATTTCACTTGTTGTTAATGAGTTACTTGATGAGATTTTTTCAATCTCACTCTTGTTCCCTCCATTCCAGGCAAAAAATCAGTAGAGTAGATTCCTTTATGAGCATGGGCATGGGAGACACACAAATTACCAGTACCGTGGCTCACTACAATTATTTGAGTTATTACTTTCAATTCTAAAATAGCTTTAGACCAGTCCAATGTATCAAACTATTTATCTCTTCCGCTGGTGACATTATTGTTATTGCATTATTTAATTGTGAACTTATTAGAAATGCTGAAGTTTTGGTTTGCAGTAGAGTAGATTTTATTGCATTCCACGTAGTACCGTATTTTGCATGTATTCGGGGTGCTACAGGGGATTTGGCGGGGTTGTTTATAACACAGGGCTCTTCTGTTGACACAGTTTTGTCAATTGACGAGGCCGCCCTAGCGGCGGAGGTCTTTCTAGGACCGTACACCGGGGACGAGCACTCCCGTCGCTCGGCCGCTGTCCGCGGGACTCGTCTGAATCGGGTTTGCTACGCACGGGGTGTGGCTCTCTCGGAACGCCCCGACCCTGACTAGGTGAAGAAGAAGACAGACGACGAGGGTGAATCATCCGAGCCCATACCCGCCGTGCCTGTCGGGCGACGGCCCTGGGTTCCACCGCCGGACCGTCGGTCGACACGGGTTCAGAGGCTGTTGGGGCTGGGCTACGGCCTACGGGTGCTGGTCGGTCACCCGTCACACGTGGTGCTGCTTCACCCCCTCACCCTGCACCTCCTGAAGCGGTGGTGCGGGGGGCTTCGGGGTCCTGCTTGCCCGTATTTCCCTCGTGCGCTGCGCTGGCGGAACCTCATGCTCTCCCGGGCGCTGGAGAATGAGTTCTACGCGTATATTCCGACAAGCAGGAGGGGGGCAAGGGCTAGCTGGGGTTTCATGAGTTTTGGTGGTCGCGTCAGTGAGAATTCTAACATTTGGGTGTGGATGAGGATGTCGGGCGATTGGCTGGATTCCTCAAGTGGTATGCAGGCCTGCGATTTTAGGAGGCAACGGTGGACAGATGAGATGAGCAGCTGCGTGTGGTGAGCACAAAGAGAACCATTTAAGATGCTGCTATTGCAGCTAATTATATGCGATCATTTTTAAACTCTCCCTGAAGAGAACATTACTAGTTGAAAACTTTAGTAGTCTTATTACAGGACACTGAATTAATAAACTGACCAGATCAGCTCACTGCAATACTGCATGCGTGTGAGCATTCCGTGGATCTCCAAGGCATTCAAACTACTTGAACCGACATGCAGAACAATGCTCCACTTGAACAAGGGAATAAAGGAAACAAAGAGTAGCGGTACAACTAAAAGTGAAAATACAGGCGATACAGGCTGAATGCGACCTTTAGTATATATGTTGGCTTTGTATAATTAATTAAAGCAGGCATGCATGCACGGCAAGTGTAGTGCTCTTGAGTCTTGACTGTCTTGCTATTTGGAGGCAACAGGGAGCTAGGCTTGCACGATTGAGTCCATCGATGCTGATGAAATTACCGCCAGCTCTGCTTGTATAGCTGCAATGGCATGTGGATTAGTTAGTTTACATGGTACCGGAAAACAGAGTTCATCTAACTAGCTAGTATACGAAACAGACAGTCCAACAAATGGCTCAACCAGCGACACAACGTAGAATCGATGGTCCGTGCATGCATGCGTGTGAATTGAGGAGGAGCCTATATAACCATCTGTCCAGAGTTCCAGGCCGCATCGATGGATCTCCAATCTAGTATTAATGTCACGTCATCTACTAATCTGGATCACGTCATACCAGGTGACTAGCAGAAATAAATGACAAATAATTCATATGAGCTAGCCCACCGTCCGTGCAATTGAGCGGTGTAGTGTGGTATTCTATAATATAAAGTATAAAATTTTCTAGCCCTTCAGATTGAGACGTGGTGGTTTATTTTCACTTTTTTTATTAAGATAATAGATTAGCACAATAAAATTTTAAGTTATCAACTTTTATTTAGATTGCTATTTTTTCATTCTATAGGAGTGGAAAATTGGAAATATTGAAATTCAGAATCCTCTAAATTTGCCAAAACTCCGAATTACTGTAACTAATACTATAGTGGCTATTCTAAACATCCATAAACAGCGGTTCCTTTCTTTCGAGATAATCCAGAAACAGAGTCCATCCAGCTTTAGTTTTGGCGTGACATAGTAGCACTCATCGTCACCGCCTACTAAAATTGAGGAATCAACTGTCCGATTTAATTGTTAAAGTGGAAAAATATTACTTTTAAGAGACCGCTGTTTAATTTTTCGACGTGGCCAGGTGGAACTAGGTACATACATACACACATCGAACTGCACAGTAGGTGCCAGGTACTGGTAGTAAATAAATACGATCGGGCTAATTATTATTACGGCTGCATTATTCTGCGCTTATGCGCATTGTGTGTGTCGGAAAGTTATTATCGTGCGTAAATGAAGTTATTGTCAAATATATGTTAAGTTAGTTTTATAGTGTTACTGTTGGATTGATCTCTCCCCCGATTAGCCCAACGGCTAATCGGGCCTTGATCCGCGCCCTGATCGGGGGCGCCCAGCCCATCTATTGGCTGGTGGGCCCCTGTCGCGCTGCGCAATAAATAAAGGGGTGGGGGCCGGCGGCTCAAGATACGAGGTTCCCCTGAGCCGCAAATCCCCACCAACACAAACCCTAGACTGATCTAGAGGGACGCGCAGTCGGCGACGGGAAGCTCCATCGCCGTCCCCTTCACCGGATCTACGCCGCCGCCATCGCCCTCCTCTTCCCCGACCGTCGCTGCCCGTGCACAGACTTCACCAACGAAGCAGCGATGGCCAGCTCCTCCTCCAATGCATCAGACGGTCGGTACTGCCCTCTCCCTCTCCCTTTCTCTCTCGGATCCGATCAAGAACACCCGCTGATCTACACCTAGGTAGTACTAGGGTTATAACAATGGTATCAGAGCCCTCTGCTAGTTTCCTAGAACCCTAGCCCCTGATGTGCTCCGTAATGCTTCGGATCTAAAGTTTTGGTGGTTTAGGTTAGCAATTAGAAGAAGGGGATTTAAAACCCTAATGAAAACTCTAATGAAATCCCCAATTTTTGATGAATACTGAACCTTTCAATCCCCAAAATGAACAAAAAAAATGGATCGGCAAGGGGAGGCCTTACGGGCGCCGCCGTCGGCAAGGAGAGGTCTGCCGGCCGCCGTCCGTCGCGCCGCCTTCGGGCCGCCGCCCGCTGCCGCCTTCCGGGGAGTAGCCCCGCGCCGTCGGACCGCCGGCTGCCGATGCATGGCGCCGCTCGGGCCGACGCGCGTGCCGCCGTCGTGCGCCCGTCACGCGCCGCGCTGCCGCACGGCCGCCGCCGCTTCCCCGCTGAGAGCCGCCCAGCGCCTTGCGCGCGTTGCGCCCCGCCGCTCCCCCCTTGCGCTCGCGCGCAGCCGCCCGCCCGACTCGGCCGCTGCTCCCTCCGTTTTTTTTCGCGTGGGACAGGACCGAATGGTTTTAGGGTTAGGGTTTTTCACTTTTTGTTTGGGCTGCGGTGAGATCTTGACCATTGGATCAAATCCAACGGCGAGCGTCTGATGTTCTTCGTTTTGGGCCGGCTGGCTGTGTGGGCCGCACACTGAATCATGGGCCTCGCCCACATGTTTTATTTCTCGGGCACTAATGGGCCGGTCGGGACTGCTGATGGCCTAGCAGGAATGATGGGCTTGAGGAGCCGCAAGGCTGTTTCACAGGCCGAAATAAGGGGAGAGGCTGTTGGGTTTTTGGCCCAGCAGCCATAATCTTATGTATTTCAGCATATATTTCATGTGATTTGAATCAAATCTCTGTAAATTTTGCACCAACGTGTTACTTTTCCAGAGATTAGATGAGTACAGTAATAATGCTTCTGAGTAAGAGTTAATTTTAAAATAATTTCATGTTTCCGCTGCAAAAGTTAATGTTGATTACTTTTTCATTATTAAATTCGAACCAACGGGAGAATTTAATTTTGGAAAAATAGATATAATTTCCAGATAATTATGATATTGTTATTTTCTGACCAACGTTGATAATAACAGTATTATAATTTTTTAATTGATGATTTATGCATTATTTTTATTTCTGCCTGACGGTGATGTAGATTTAATGTATAGATAAAATTGTATGTCGTATTTTTGACCAACGTTGGAAATAAGGCATATAATTTTGCTGTTATGTTCTCACTTTATTTGAATTATTTTTCATGCGGATACAACTTGATGAGTTGTATCAAAGAGATCCCCACTCTCAAAGGAGATAACTATGGAGAGTGGAAGAAAAAGATAGACTTAGCATTTATCTTGACTGAGGTGGACTGGGTCCTCACCACAGTACGTCCCACTGAGCCTGAGGCGCCAGTGAGAAAAGAAAATGAGGACGACACTGCTTGGCAGAAAAGGCAGAGGGATCATGCTCCGTTACAGATGTCTTATGGCCTTGAGCATAAGAAATGGACCACAGCCAACAAGAAATGTATGGCTGTGATAAAGAACACGATTGAGCCTGCAATTGTGGGCTCAATCGCAGAGTGTGACACTGTCACAGAGTACCTTGAGAAAATAAAGAGTCAGTTTACTGGCTCTTCAAAGACTTATGCTACACAGCTGATTAAGCAGCTTGTGACAGAAAGGTACTCTGGTGGTGGCAGTGGCATAAGAGAGCACATACTAAGGATGAGAAACTTGGCATCCAAGCTTAAACCAATGGATTTGGCTCTCAAGGATGAGTTCTTTATTCATTTGATTTTTGCTTCCTTGCCGAAAGAGTTTGACACCTTTGTTGTCAACTACAACATGCAGCCCGAGAAATGGGACTTAGAAAAGTGCATAGCTATGTGTGCAAGAGGAGGAAAGAATTAAATCCTCACATGGTGGTTCTATCAACTATGTGAAGGACAACAAGAAAAAGAACTTCAATAGTAACTCCTTCTCAAAGAACAAGGGAAAAGCTCCTGTCCATCAGCCTCAACAGAATAAGTTTGCAGTAGACAAAGATCAGTGTCTTCACTGCAAGAAGACGGGACACTACAAAAAGAACTGTCCCGATTACTTAAAGATGATAATGGAAAAGAAAGGTGAGAACATTATTACCTTTATAAATGAATCCCTGTATGTGCAATATTCGAAATCTACTTGGTGGATTGACTCAGGAGCAACTGTTCATGTTGCTAATTCTGTACAGGGATTCCGTTCGACGAGGACTACGCAAAGAAAAGAAAGATGTGTTAAAGTCGCAAATGGAGTCCAAGTTGAAGTTGAGGCCGTTGGCGACATTTCATTAGAGCTAGCTGATGGCTTCACTCTTTTACTTAGAGATGTTCTTTATGTTCCCTCTTTACAGAGGAATTTGATTAGTGTTTCATGTTTGGACAATGATGGTTATGATTGTCATTTTGGAAATGGAAAGTGTGAAATAATGTTTAATAAAGAATATGTTGGTCTTGCCATCTTACAAAATGAGCTTTATTTGTTATCATTACGTGATGATGTGAATGTCGTATGCGATAATGGGAACGTCGCGTGCGAGAAAGTGAATGAATCCTCGTCTACGAACGTAAACAGGAAACGAAAGAGAACTCTAGATGCGTCGTCGAAATTATGGCACTGTCGTTTAGGCCATATTTCGAAGGGGAGAATAGAAAGACTAGTTAAAAATGATATTCTTCCTCCATTAGAGTTCTCAGACTTAGAACAATGCAGAGAATGCATTAAAGGAAAATATGTAAAGAAAATTAAGAAAGACGCCAAAAAAAAGCACAAGAGTTCTACAAATTATTCACACAGACATTTGTGGTCATTTTTTTGTGAAAAGTGTGGATGGTTATGACTCGTTCATAACATTCACGGATGATTACTCCCGTTATGGATATATTTATCCAATCAAAGAAAGAAATGAAGCCTTGGATAAATTCAAGATATTTAAGGCTGAAGTTGAGAACCAACACGATTTAAAGATTAAGATAGTCCGATCTGACCGTGGGGGGGAGTACTACGGTCGACATACCCCATATGGATAAGTTCCTGGACCTTTTGCAAGGTTTTTACAGGAAAATGGCATAGTGGCCCAGTATTCTACATCGGGCGAACCTCAGCAAAATGGAGTAGCTGAAAGACGCAACCGTACCCTGATGGATATGGTGCGAAGCATGATGAGCTATTCCTCACTGCCATTGAGTTTATGGATGGAGGCGTTGAAAACCGCCATTCATATTCTCAACAGAGTGCCTAGTAAGTCGGTGCCCAAAACACCGTACGAGTTGTGGACAGGAAGAGTTCCCTCACTAAACCACTTACGTGTGTGGGGGAGTCCTGCTGAGGCTAAAGTATTTAACCCAAACCTTGGGAAGCTTGATCCCAAAACAGTAAGTTGCCATTTCATTGGCTACCCTGAAAAGTCAAAAGGTTTTTGTTTCTACTGTCCAGACAGATATACAAAGTTTGTAGAAACGAGACATGCTGTCTTCTTAGAGGATGAAATGATGAGGGGAAGCATGGTAGCTCGAGAGATTGACCTTGAAGAGAAGCGGGCGTATGCGCCCACTCCGATGATTCAAGAGCCATTCTTCACACTACCTGCTGTCGCTGCACCGACGGTACAAGACACTGTGGTGCCAGCACCTGTTATTGTTCCTCCTGTGGCAACAATGAATGAGAATGAGGAACCTGTTCTTCAGGATCCTATAGAACCCATTGCCACATATGAGGGGGAGCAACAACAGCCTCAAACAGAAGATGTACCAAATGAGGAGGCCCCGAGGAGGTCTCAAAGAGTAAGAAGATCAGCTATTTCTGATGATTATCAGATTTATCATACAGAGGATTTTCAAATGGAGGATGATCCCACCTCATTTGAAGAAGCCATGAGAAGCGAAAATTCTTCAAAATGGCTTGAGGCCATGGAAGAGGAAATGAGGTCCATGAAGGCTAATAAAGTCTGGGACTTAGAAATTATTCCTAAAGGAGCCAAAACAGTAGGCTGTAAATGGGTCTACAAGACAAAGCTTGACTCCCAAGGGAATATAGAAAGATACAAAGTGCGACTTGTGGCAAAAGGCTTTACGCAAAGAGAAGGGATTGATTACAATGAGACCTTTTCTCCAGTCTCATGAAAAGATTCCTTCAGAATCATAATGGCATTAGTAGCACATTATGATTTAGAGTTACATCAGATGGATGTAAAGACGGCATTTCTTAATGGGCATTTGGAGGAAAATGTTTACATGGCACAACCGAAAGGTTTTGTCGTGGAAGGAAATGAAAGATTGGGATGCCGCCTAAAGAAATCGATTTATGGGTTAAAGCAAGCTTCAAGACAGTGGTACTTGAAGTTTGACAGTACAATAAGAAAATTTGGGTTTAAAGAGAATGTAGAGGACAACTGTGTTTATACAAAGTTTAAAGATGGGAAGTTTATCTTGTTAATCCTGTATGTAGATGATATCCTACTGGCTAGTAGTGATGTCAGTCTGCTACTGGAGACAAAGAAGTTTTTGTCCTCAAACTTTGATATGAAAGATCTTGGTGAAGCTTCGTTCGTTCTAGGGATCAAAATTCACCGGGATAGAAACAAAGGGGTATTGGGACTGTCACAAAAGGCATACATAAAGAAAGTCTTAAAGAAATTTGGTATGCATAAATGTAGTCCTTCACCTGCACCTATAGTCAAGGGCGACAGATATGGGGATTTTCAATGCCCCAGGAACCAATACGAGCTCGATCAAATGAAATCGGTTCCATATGCTTCAGCTGTCGGAAGCTTGCAGTATGCTCAAGTGTGTACGCGCCCTGACTTAGCGTTTGTTACCGGGTTACTTGGCAGATTCCAGAGCAATCCTGGAATAGAACATTGGAAATTGGTAAAGAAAGTCTTGCGTTATTTGCAAGGAACAAAAGGCCTCATGATGACATACAGAAGATCAGATTCACTCCATATAGTGGGGTATACAGATTCTGATTATGCGGGAGATGATAGAAAGTCGACATCCGGATATGTGTTCACTCTCGCTGGAGGAGCTCGTGGAAAAGCTCAAAGCAAACCGTCACTGCATCGTCCACAATGTATGCCGAGTTTGTAGCATGTTATGAGGCTACGGGGCAAGTGAACTGGCTAAAGAAGTTCATACCCGGTTTAAAAGTGGTTGACGATATCAATAGACCACTTAAGTTGTACTGCGATAATGAACCCGCAGTAACGTATGCCCACAACAATAAGTCAAGTGGTGCTGCCAAACACATTGACATAAAGTACTATATTGTGAAAGATAAAGTTCGGGATCAAATTATAAGTCTTGAGCATATAAGTACCGCAAGGATGTTAGCGGATCCGCTTACTAAAGGCTTACCACCCAACGTGTTCAAAGAACATGTAGCCGGCATGGGTTTAAGGGAAAGCCTATGATTCCTGGACTAAAAGATGGCCCAAAAAGATTAAAGTAACTATTTCAGAACAGAGAGGTGTATTGTAGCTGTTAAATCTATCGGCGATTGGCCGTGACGATGAGACATGTTCTATGCACTAATTTGTGATGGAATGAGTAAAGTCAAAAGTAATTAAAGTTAAAGCATAGATTGAGATCAAGGGGGAGAATGTTGGATTGATCTCTCTCCCGATTAGCCCAACGGCTAATCGGGGCCTTGATCCGCGCCCTGATCGGGGGCGCCCAGCCCATCTATTGGCTGGTGGGCCCCCGTCGCGCTGCGCAATAAATAAAGGGGTGGGGGCCGGCGGCTCGAGATACGAGGTTCCCCTGAGCCGCAAATCCCCACCAACACAAACCCTAGACCGATCTAGAGGGACGCGCAGTCGTCGACGGGAAGCTCCATCGCCGTCCCCTTCACCGGATCTACGCCGCCGCCATCGCCCTCCTCTTCCCCGACTGTCGCTGCCCGTGCGCAGACTTCACCAACGAAGCAGCGATGGCCAGCTCCTCCTCCAATGCATCAGACGGTCGGTACTGCCCTCTCCCTCTCCCTTTCTCTCTCGGATTCGATCAAGAACACCCGCTGATCTACACCTAGGTGGTACTAGGGTTATAACAGTTACAACTAACAGCTACATGCAGAATAGTAATTCTACTACTACTACTATTATTGTAGTACCTGACAGATGGAAAGAAATCACATACTCCTTCAATTAATTAATTTTTATGGAGCATATTTTTGACTATGTACTAAGAAAGCTCTAGGTTTGAAGAAGCTAAAAAAGAAAACGACTAGGTCACCTATCCATTGAGTACTTTGGAAAGACGGTAAAAGAAAGAACGAAAGAAATAAGAGCAAAGGAGACAAAATAGCATTCACACATTATGATTTGCAACGAAATTGTAAAACACAGAGGCCTTAAAAACAGAGGGTGTATAATCGAACGTGATGATTGGTGCTAAAGATTGATGAATTAAGCGGCATTGATGTCATGCAGTGCAGGCGAACAGGCCCAGCATGCAAAATTCAAATGGATGAAAATGGAGCGGACTGTTGGTACCTGCATGCAGGCCGGATTGGATTGGATTGGATCGGATTGAATGAATCGATTCAGGAGCGAGCGAGCTAGCTAGCACTGGCTCCTCTCTCTTCTGTGGCGACATTAGATAGCCTCAGGTTGAGTGGCTGCTATCTATTTCTTTACTATTTAATAAGTTTGAATTAGTGGTTGGTGGCATTCTCCTTCCTCCCTTCTCAACCGTTCGATTTGAATACTGAAATATTGACCATCTATCTAACATCCCTCTCTCTCATATCTAGACCATCTATCTAACATCCCTCTCTCTCATATCTAACTACACATCCTCTCCACTTCCACCAACAGTTACCATCTCCCTCCTCTATCTCATATCTAACTCAGGAATATGTATGTGACATAATTAAACCTTGTTGCACTTGCGATGTATCATTTGTAAGTAGTCCTGCTTGGACTGTATAATTTTTTATATGCCCTATCTTTTTGGTGATGCAAATCTGTAAAATTTATATAGTTAGAAACTGATGAAAATTAACTCATCATCATTTGAATTATGCCCTGATTCCTCTTGCCTTTTGACAATTGACCTGCACTAGCTGAATGCCCGAGTGTTGTTACGGATTTAAAAACTTTTAGAACATGTTTGTACGCATATTCTAAAAAATTTTACCACCTGTGAGTTTCTTTTAAAAATCCGTAGCAACGCACGGGTATTTAGCTAGTTATTAGTAAAAGTTGATGATGGGTCTTTTAGAGTTGCTAAGAAAAAGAAAAATATGTTAAAATCCTTACAAAAAAATAAAACATCTTATCTTTAATTTGGTGTACCCAAATTATAATGTTCAGATTAAAATAAAGAATCCATATCAAATACAATCCAAACTCAACCGGGACCATCATGCATGGATTATTCTTCTTATTGAAGGATGATAATGACATGCATGGACTAATATCTTTGTGGAGACCACATTGGACCATTCATCCCATCAACAGTTCCACACGCTGAGGCCAACTTGAGAGATGCGAGAAGTAGCAGAGCTTGCAGGAGAGTCATGGCGGATGTCAGGGGCATGCTTGCCTCTGCCGTTCTCAAGGTGGTGACCCAACAGATCGGTTCCACCATCGGAGGCCAGATTAAGCTGCAGCAGAACTTCGAGGATGACTTGCAGAAGATAAGGATGACACCGAAGTCGGTGGAGACGGTGCTCAAGGAAGCCATGTATGATATCTCCGACATGATTGATGAGTTCGAAGCTTACGCTACAAAACCCGTGGCACCAAAGGTATGCATGCGCCTCATAAACCAAATACTCTATTTATTTATTACTAAAAAATCGATGACAGATCTTCTAGAGTTGCTAAAAAAAGAGATATACTAGAAATTCTCATAAAAAAGCAAAACATCTAGCCCTTAATTTGGTGGATCTAAATTATAGCAGCTCAGATTAAAAGAAAGAGTCTATATTAAGTACAATCCAAACTCAACCACGACTACCACTCCGTGCAATGCCGCACAAACCCTAGCCTCCCTCCATGGACAACTGCTACCGCTTGTCGGTTGCCGCCACGCGGGAGGACGTCAAGTACAAATGTACAATATCGGCCATGCCTACCTGCACACATGCATACATGTAGAGGTCAAGTTAGTAGTGCATGCAGACGCCGTGTCTCATTTGATAATTATATATTATTCATCGTCAAGTCCGTGTGTAGCGATGACACCGACCGGGCCTGGCTCCACATGTCGTTGTATCCGGCACCAGTGCCGTGTACAGAGGTGAGACCAAATCATGCCAAAAGTAATGCAGGAAAGAAATTGCTTCCATTGTGTTGGAAGATGCTGAGTTTTGGGATCAATGCCAACATATAGTAATGGTTACTGAACCATTGGTGTGTATCCTCTGGTTGGTTAATAGTGATGAAAAACCTTCTATGGAATATTTGTATGGGGCAATGGACAAAGCAAATGAATGTATTAAGAAAAGATTAAGGAACAAATTATCTTTGTATGGACAATATATTAAAGTAATTAATGCTTAAATATGCTCTAAGAATAGGCCCATACAGGTGTACGGATCACCTTGCTTGTTATTAATTAAAACTAGGTAATTAATCCGCATGATGAGCAGTAGTACGACATGTAGTAAGGCATTAAGAAAGAGAGAGACACCTGTTGCTGTTGGTGTTGGTCAGATGGCATTATTTTATCTTCAGCGTATCTCGTCATTTCAAGTGTGGGATGGTTGGGATGGACGTCGACCGCGTGCCTAAGAGCCGCTTCCGCTTCCTCCACCTCCCCAACCCTAGCATCTTTACAGTTGATGCGAACCCTGAATTTCTCGACGCAAGGATACCTCAACAATGCACAGAAGTTAAAATAATGTTTGTCATCCATGTCCTCCCGCACATGGACAACGAGTGGAACGACTTTACGACTGGTAGCCTGAGAATGCGAAAGAAAGAGGAGATTCAGTACGTTAACGTGACGTGAGGGAAGAAAGAACTAAAAAGGAATATTTTCCTGCTCATAAAATATCAAAAGAACGGACTCTAAAAAAACACTAGGATGATTGAATGCCCCTGTTAAACCTGTGTATACCTTACTACATCATAAAATAGCAATACCTCTCCTCAAAATCCTATAATACCAAATAAATGAGTAGATTTTTTTCTACAAGAGAACATCAACTAGAAAAAGAACGAGGCAGCAGTGATTAAAAAGAATAGGAGTAGCTAAGGGATCGGGTAGTAGTACGGAATAGTAATATATTGGAATTACTAAAGAACGAGGCAACCCGGCCAGTAGCTATGGAGGAAAATTGAGACGTGAAGAAAGAAAATCGAGTAGTAGACCGGCCAGTGGTAATTAATTACTGGAACAGAGGAAGAGAAACATTAATTAATTGATTAGAACTAACTAGAAATGGAAACCACGAACCAATGTGAGTACGTCGTACCTCTTGGTCTTGGCCAGATGAGAGCATTTTATCTTCATCTATCCTTGCCAGTGTAAGGGTGGGACGGTTGGGATGGACGGCGGCTGCGTGCCTCAACGCCGCCTCTGCTTCCTCTACCTCCGCAGCATGGCCATACAAACACCTGATTGTAGCATTGACTTTCTGAATCGAAGGGAGGTTCTCCAAGCCAAGCTTGTCAAAACCAAGGTTGGCATCCTTCAGGAACCGCACATCGACATCAAACACAAGGGCTTCAAGGCTTGGCATAATAGGTGCCCTACTGCACTTGTCGTGCACAAACAGTACAAAGGACGCAGTGAAGAATCTCAACTTGTGGAACAACTGCCCATCCCCACCAATGATGCTTACTACTCGGGTGTAACTCGAGTACAGATGGAGGCAACGGAGCTGTGGCAACCTCCCAAGGGTTTCCATGTCTTGCTCTTGCACAACCTGCACTCTCACGTCTAAGAAGCAGAGGTTCGGAAGAAGTGACGAATTAATCCACGATGACAGTCTAGAGAAGTTCAAGCATCCTAAAAACAAGTAGCGGAGAAGTCGAGGGGAGACAGGTCCTGCTTCCCACGTGGCACCCTTCCCAAATGGTTTGCCCCAAATATTCACAACCTGGATCTTGTGTAGATTGCCTAGAGACTCCACCAAACCTCTCTCTAGGCTCTCATCCTCTACATAAATCCAAGCCGTGAGCACCCTCAGCTCAATCAGGTTGCCCAACTCCTTCACAAATCTTGCAGACCTGTCCTCAGTAGAGCTGCCGAGAGCTGGCCATATCCACAACTCTTGAAGGGACGTCAGATTCCCAATCCAATCCGGCACTCTTGTCTTCCTATCAGCACGTAGGCACAACAATTGTGTTAGCAGGCCGACGGTCTGCGGCAATTCTTCTATGCCAGTTCCCGTCAACTCCAACGTCTGCAGAAACTTTAGATCTCCTATTTTCTTTGGGAGCTCACAAACAGGTGTACCTGATAGTCCGAGGTACCTCAGGTGAAGCAAGTTTCCAAGATGCTCGAGGTTGTTATAACCTTCCATAAAACCACAATGTTCTATAGCTAGTACACGTAAAACTCGAAAGCTTGCGGATATCATACCAACATGGCACCGAATGGCAGTAAATGACCTAACATGTTGCACGCCAATGTTAGCCAAAGGATTGTGCTCTTCCATTCTATTTTGAAGAGCTAACCTGCGAGCGCTGCTTTGTGAAAATGTTTGATGCTCATTGTCTAGTATAGTAACAAAATTTTCTTCACTTGACAAGGAACGGACGAGATCAAGCACCATATCATGAACCCGGCAATCTGTTAAGTATCCTATATCTCGGAACTCATCCAGCTTGACCATGCTTCTATTTACGAGCTCATTGAAGTATCTCTCTCCAACCTCTAATACTCCTATCCCTTGTTCGCCATGGACGAAATCTTCAGCTATCCACTTCCATATCAAAGTATATTTCTCGATCCGAGAATCTTCTGGAAATACGCTTAGAGACAATAAGCAAGCCCTTAGATGAGAAGGTAGATCATAGTAGCTAAAAGATAATATTTTTCTAGTATTTTCTACATCATCATTATCTCCATTCCCAAAACCAATAGAGTTGTACACCTCAGACCAGTCCTCCCCTGGTTTACTAGCCAATAAGCTAGCTATCGTAATGATAGCTAATGGTACACCACCGCATTTCTTCAAAATTTTATCATATACCTCAATGGATTGATTTTGGGGACGTTTGCCTTCACAATCAACAATTCTTGTATTGAATAATTTTTCAGAGTTATCATGAGAAAGTGGCTGTAGTATATAAACGTCACCGACATTTGTGGCAACTTCAGTGTTACGAGTAGTTGCGACTACTCTACTTCCACAATTACTATCAGCCAAAGCACATCTGATTAATTCCCATGATTTCTTATCCCATATGTCATCAATGATAATTAAATACCTATACATCCACAGGGCAGTGCAAGAGCCACGAGTTAGTAAAACTACATAAATAATCTATAAAAAGCTCGAAGAAACACTAAAGGTATAAAGGAATAAAAAGCAAGGAGGAAGAAAAGCTAGGAGAGAAAAATATGCACCAAATGGTGGGATCCCGTTAAGAATTTTTGCTTGCTACACGATTTATATATACACTTAATTAGCTAATTACTAATTGAGAGCTACTAGCCCTTAGTTTCCTGTCAGGAGCTCTCCTATAGTTTGTTCCCGAACTGAAAGTATAAGATATATTGGCAAATGGTACACCTGGAATTTTGGAAATGGTATGAGAAATGAAAAATATTTTAGAGACAAATGAAAAAAATATATATGATTGTAAAATACAAATACATAGCACGAAGTCAGTAGGCATAGGTGACACAACAGAAGGTATTGGTATTGAAGCCTATCTAGAATGTAATGCAATTAACTTATTGTACAACTACTGAAACTAAAGACACTTACACTTAAGCCGATGACTAGTATTGGTTGGGTGATGCGTACCTCTTGTTCTCAAGGAATTGTCGGAGATGGTTGATGAGTTGCCTTTCATCCAATATTGTCACATTTAAATTCATGTACTTTTCATTGTCAAGATCAAGGAGAATGTCCTTGAAAACTTTCTTCATGTCAGGATTTTGACTGACTGGAACAAAAGCACAGCAATCGAAACCCTCTTTAAGCTTGTCATACACTGCTTTTGCAAGAGTGGTCTTGCCCAATCCTGCGAATCCGACGACGGAGACTATCTTCATCTTCTTGTTGGATGCATCATCCCTCTCAGACAGCATCTTTATGAGCATGTCCCTTGGCCCATCAATACCGATGAGCTGCGCCACATCTTTGTACATATCCACTAGGCGAGGATCGATAGTCGATGTTGCAGCAGGCTTAGACATAATTCTATCAACTGTGTACCTGCCACGCCTATTGGCCACCTCCTGGACTTGGTTCTTGATGTCTTTGATCGCGTTAGCGATCTGATGGCAAGCCTTGAAGTTGTTGAACAAGTTGCCCATCTTTTCCATGAGCCTTTTGAGCCAGTGCGGTTTGGATGTGGCCTCACGGCCATCCTCCACACGCACCAGGAAGGTGTCGACGATGTCCTCCATGTCGTAGGATAGCTCCCTGACGTCGCGTGCCCAGAGCTTGACCTGCTCGTCGAGCTGCTCACGCGGCACCTCCGCCACCTTGCGGAGAGCGGCGTGTATGATCTCAAGCTCTTGTGAGAGAGACTGGACTTGCTCCCTGACGCCCTTCTGCAGCTTGTACTCCTCCTTAAGCAGCTCGCCGAGCTTGTTGAGGAGGCTGCCCATCGCCTCTATCGCAAACTCCATGGTCTTGGTCGCTTAATTTCTCGTACTTTGTTTGGTCGATTCCTAGTGGTGGACTGGTGGTAGTGCTTGCTGCGTGGGGGTCGCGAGGGCAGCTTATATTGCTAGCTTAGCAAATCTCACGTGAAAAAAGGGAAACGAATCCTTTGCCATTATCAAACCATTCATCATGTGAACGGAATCAGCTAGCGTTTCCACCTTTATTACGAACATATGCTCCTACGCGTAAAGCTATCCCAGAGTATTAAGAAAAAGCAATGCCAAGTTATTCTACTTGAGTGGGAAGAAAAACAAGTGATTGAGATCGATATATACCAAACTCTGTCTCTCCATATATATATATATATATATATATATTTATATATATATATATATATATATATATATATATATATATATATATATATATATATATATATATATATATATATATATATATATATGAAGTAAAAGTCTTCCTTCTTTCTTATTTCGTCGGCGTGCAATGTGTCCGTGTTAATTAATTGTGCATCTCTCTTATTTTTCATTTAGTTATACTTCTGATTGATACCTTTAACACTTCGGCGCCAAAGGGAAAAATAAGGACAGCTAAAATTCAGTTAAAGGAATGGTCCTAAGGTGATTGAGCATTTAAAAGTGATAAAACCTACCACTAGAGGACTAGATATCTTTTTCGTTAAAAAGAAAATAGCATATACATTCCAGCCGAAGAGGATATGGCCGGATTTTTCTTTTGGCTGCAATTAACGTTTCGATTCCGAGTGCGGACGTGTATAACAAACTTGATTTAACTCTCGTACGTACCAAAAGTGAAAAAGCCTAACCTGTAGGAATTGACTGGTAGCAGGAAAGCGCTCTGTGCGAATCTCTTAGAGAAGAAGAAGCTGGTAGAAATTCTCAAAAAAAAAACACATTCACTCCTCGATTTAATAAACCCTTAACATCTAAACAACTCACTATCTAATACTCTTTCTCCATCTAAATTTATATGAGATATTTTTAAATAATCTTATCCATAAATATAAAACTATTTTATATTTTAATATAAAATTAGTATGATGTTCCCTATATAGTCCTAATAAATTTTTAGTGTTACCTAGATGCATGCATTGATTATAGTATTTAAAGATAATAATTAGGGGTAACCTAGTTATTTTTTAATATAAATTATTTAGCTAGGTCAACACCATTATAGACTTGTGGTTGTACTATTTTACATTGAAAAATCATCACATGATTAAGTCCTTAAAGTTATCTAGGCGGTACATGCCACAAACCACCATTTCTCGTGCTACATGTGCACCAATCATCATACCATTCGCCCAAATATGGTAACAATAAGTTTTAGGGTTTTGAGAAGCATAAACTAAATTATCCCAAAATAGTACCCATCTGACTATCCAAAACAAGTTTCATATTTGATAGATGATGATTAAGGCAATTTAATACCCTTGATACTTAAGCAAGACTAGCATAGTACTTAAGTACTGTCTATAGCTAGTTAAGTTACCAAATAATTATCGAGGGTGATAAGGGTCATATAATTCAAGTGTCAGAGATGGCATAATAATATTACTACAATATCAAATGGACAAGTGCCAAGTTATTCTACTTGAGTGGTAAGAAAAACAAGTGATTGAGGGCGATATATACCAAACTGTTTCCCCAAAGTGTTAAGAAAAAAAAAACAGTGCCAAGTAATTCTACTTGAGTGGTAGGAAAAACAAGTGATTGAGGACGACATATACCAAACTGTCTCCCCAAAGTGTTAAGAAAAAAACAGTGCCAAGTTACTCTACTTGAGTGGTAAGAAAAATAAGTGATTGAGGGCGACATGTACCAAACTGTCTCCTAATATATATTAGTATATGAAGTAAAGGTCATTTTTTTCTTCTGCGTGCAATGTGTCCCTGTTAATTAATTGTGCATCTCTTATTTTTCATTTAGATATACTTCTGACTGATATCTTTAAATTAACACTTCGGCGTCAAAGGGTAAAATAAGGACGGCTAAAATTCAGTTGAAGGAAATGGTCCTGAGATGATTGAGCATTTAAAAGTTAGAACACCTACGACTAGAGGACTAGATATTTTTTCGTTAAAAAGAAAATAGCATATAAATTCGAGCCGAAGAGGATATGGATTTTTCTTTTGGCTGCAATTAGCGTTTCGATTCCGAGTGCGGACGTGTATAACAAACTTGATTTAACTCTCGTACCAAAAGTGAAAAAAGCCTAACCTGTAGGAATTGATCGACAAGGTGGCCGCTCTCTCGCAAGAATTTGGTAGGCTGGTAGCAGGCAAGCGCTCTGTCCGAATCTCTTAAGAGAAGAAGCTGGTAGTAGAAATATCCTAAAATTCTCAAAAAAAATCATTCCTCGATTCAGTAAACCCTTAACATTTACACAACTCACTACCTAATACACATGCATTGCCTACTAATCCAAAAGCACCGCATCTCTTTGTTAGATTCCCAGATTTACCATGTTCGATTTATTCGTATGGGTGCAATAGTCAAGGAAGGAGTGCTTAACATCAACGGAAATCAACCGCCCAAACCAGATGATTGCTTCAAGAAAAGTAGGATACGGATTTCTTGACCTAAAGATTGGCTACCCATGACCATGAGGATGCAATTCCGAATATTGAAAGAACTAGTTCTCCCATAAACAGACATAGTAAGAATCTACTATTATTATATTTAGCGATTTGGTCGTAAATACTAACATGGCATACAAGAACATGCCCATAACACCAAGCAATAAGCATACATATTAATCAACATTTTACTTATGTCAAGCACTTTTGTCTTATTAATTGACCAAGATTGTGTGCCCCTATGTATTTGTAGGATCGTCGATGGCAATCAGAGGGGGTGAATGATTGTAGTGCCAAGCGAAAGCTTTTCTTAAAATTTATTATTATTTTTAAACCTGCAAATCACAAGAAAAAAATCAGCTAAAAATAATATTAAAAGCTAAAATACCTTGTGCCCTTAGTTATTATTCTTCTCGGTTCTTTGGTAAGCAATGTTAAACTCTTTTACACAGAACCAAAACCAAAAGCAACCACTTCTAGTATGCCATGTTGGCCTTTCTCTCCACACGTAAAGCCCTTTAATTTACTTAACTCTCAATAGCACATGTATGCAGCCACACCTTTTTGCTTTTACCCTAGACAATTGACTGCATACCAACTCTACTGCATTGATTTGGTGTCTTGACGCAAAACAAAATACCTTCTCTCTCCTTAATGACAAACGTCACGTCAAGTCAAGCTGCATCATGCATAGAAAATAATCAGACCAAACATTCAACAGCCGCCTCAATTTTTTCTACCCAATGCAATGTCTCGGCAGCAAGTAATCCCTCCAAAACCATCAGCACAACTCCGCTGCTTCGCGCATGGACCGAGAAAAGTTGACGAAGCCGACGTCGCTGGCTCTCTCGGCGAAGCACGTGGTTGATAGATAGCCCAATAAACCGATTTTTCATCGCACAGCGAACGAGATGAAAACAATCTGAAGAAAAACGCAAAACGCCATGGGTAATGCTCGGATCTAATTTCTTTGAAATAAATCTATACTTTATTTCTGAATCATGGTGCCTACAAAATGCCCTCTTGGCACTCCTAAACCCTAGCACAAAATTAGTCTCTCCAAAAGCCACGGGGTTAGCCCTTAACCCTATCTCTATTTATAGTCTAGGGCCCAAAACATCGGCTGAATCTAAGCCCACAAGTTCTAATCCAATTCCAACAGCAAAGGGACCCGAAACCCTTCCTAACACGGGTTTTACAAAATTCCAACTTTTCTAACGCGCGTGTCGAAGCCTCCAGGAGTGCACCTCCTGTAGCTTCTCCACGCATTATCCACCACATGTCGTAGCCTCCGGACCGCACCTCCGTAGCTCCAACACGTATCATCTATCTCTGATCTCCATGCGCCCCAAGCATGAGCCCGACCATCTCGTGACCTCCTTGACCGTCTGAACCTCGGATCTCCCCATCCTAGTCCTGGTCCACCTCGTCACTGACCATGATCGCCTCCACGCTCAACCTGCACATGCAAAGACCAAAGAACATTTTTTCGGCACAAGTTCATTCCAACTTGACCAACATCAGTCCACGCACACCACACGTCTTTCATAACATCGATAAGCAATATTATCAAATATTCATCATCATAAATTAACCATTGTCAATTATTCATCCTAGACAAAAAGTCAAAGCCTAAAAGTGAAGCAAATTTTAAATTCAGACGAGCTAACAGTCTCATATAACAACATATTGCTCCACACTCAATTCATAGGCATGTAGCATGTTTATAGCATACTTCTTTTCATAATGAAATGCTTGTAGCATACTTGTTTAGATGGTACATGCTTGAAGCATACTTCTTTTCATTTATGCACTTTTTGTGCCTTTTTCTTTTTGTTTACCATGGCATTCTTGAAGCATACATCTTTTCAATTTTCTCTATTGCTCATTTTTTTAAAACATGCCAAATTGAGTGATCATAAAAAGATTGCAATATGAAACATGCGAGCCTCATAACCAATATTTAAAAATAAGACTTACAAATAAGCTGATCATTTTCGATGAACATCGTAGACTACTATCTATAATCAATCTAGTCAAAATATTTCGCCATGTCATATTTTAGTTCAAGTATAGCAAATTAATTATAACTAGTTATGATCAAAGCTATACATCATATGAGTAAATATGATAAAGAGAGCTGTACAACTCATTTAATTTCAATGGCTTGATCTTGTTGATTTATTTGACAAGTATAATAAACAAAGCTTCCTAAATTTTTAAACAACAAGCTCCCCCTTAGAATAATCCCATAAGATGTAACACACCCAACTCACTTCGCATATGAGTAAAACGAGAAATATCAAGCGACTTAGTGAGAATATTAGCTCTACATCACCTTTTCCACATGGCCTCTCAAAGAGTAAAATCTCTTGGAAGCCATCAAAAAGAGTGAAGAACCATCAAGTGTTTCAATCAAGCAACGATGTAAAAACCAGAACCCAATCTAACTCATGTTCTCCATCCTTGTCAACTATTCTTACATCATAGGAAACATCGTTCTCACAGTACTGGGGTTAGTGAAATAAGATCTAGGAATCCAGTACTGAGACACACGATGAACAGGAGCAACAAAGTTAGAACCAAAAGCACATGCATATGGGTGATCAGAATGCCAAAAAGAATGTGAATTAAATCTCAATCTAGCATGTGAAGCAGATTTAAAACCATCATGAAAGTTCTCAAAAAACTTAGCTTTCATATTAGTTTTAGGAACAAAAAACATTGCACATTTTTGTTTCAAAGCATTCAATCTTTTCTTCTTCTCTGTCTTTGCATGCCTAAAGCAAAATTCATGCAAGTGTCCATCTCTTCCACAATAGGTGCATTGAAATTTAACATTACCAGAATTCTTTTGAGAAGATGAGCTAGCACCTACAATATGATTCGATGATTTTTGCACAAAGTCAGATATTTAAACACAGTTTGTTTTAGTTCAAGTTTCACTTCAATTTTTCCAGGTTCAAGAGGCTTAATAACCTTAGGAGGATTATTCTTCGCATGCTCAACAAAATTAAATCCTTGACCATGATTTTTTTCACACTTGTTTTTGACTTGTCTAGAATCATATTCAAATTTTTCTTGTCAAAAGAAAATCTCTCTAAAGTATCTTTAAGGTACTCATTTTCTTTAGCCAAAGTGGGACAAGTTGTGCATTTAACGAGTTCATTCACAAGATTTTTAGAAGCACTAGGCTGAGCCAATCTTTCTTTTTTAGCAAAATCATTAAGTTATCTAGTTAAAGCTTCTATTTCAGTGTTAAGTTTAGGACAATTAAAGCAAGAAGATATCTCATGATAAAGCATCTGTTGAATTGTTTCTTGTGATGAATTAAGTCTAACTTTTAGCAGTTCACAATTAGAGCAAGTAGATTGAGCATTTGAAATACTCGACTCTAAACATGTAGAAGAGTTAAATTTAAGCTTTTCAATTTCATCATTTGCAAGTTTTAACTTTTTATCACAAGAGTCATGTGTCAATCTTAATTCATCAAGTTTAGCAGACATCTAGAAACAGAGGTCCCCTTTTTCCGAGATCATCCACAAACAAAGTTGAAACAGAGTCCATCCACCTTTAGTTTTAGCGTGACACGCTAGCGCTCATCGTCACTGCCTACTAAAATTGAGGAATCATCTCTCCGATTTAATTGTTGGCGTTGGTACAAATCCTGACAGTAAACTTAGAAGCACTATTGAGTCAGCTACGGAAACCGCCGAGGATACGAAGAGACCAAGATGAAGCACCCAAACTATCAAGTGTATTCAATATGAGTGTGCTAGGGTTATAAAAATGGCCTTGCTCTTCTTTTACAAGGGGTCCTATTTATAGAGGCAAAGGAGAGGTGAGTGAAGTTACAAGTTTACCCTTGGACCCTAGCTCACTCGTAGGGGTATATACGTCATTTGCCTCGCATGGATCCCACCGTCGGCGTACACTATACCACAACCAATCTGTAGCGTCAGATAACGGTCGCTAGAACGTAATATTAACGTCCAACCATTGGTCACTATAAATTTGTAACAAATCATCGGTCGCTATTTTTACATGTATCGACGGAACATCGGTCGCTACATATATTTAGCCGCTTACGTCAAACAATCAGTCGGTAAAAACAAATGCCAGAGTCAAGCAATTGGTCGCTATAGCCCATTTCCGTTTTGGCGCGCTCAGCCCAGCCCACTCACGCGCTGCGGGCGCGGCCACCCAAAACCCTATCTCAAATTTACCCACCCCGTCCGGGAGCCGCAGTGAAAACCCTATCACACCTAGCAGGAGCTAGCGCGCGCATCTCGTCCGGGCTGCCGCCGCCGCTGCCGTCCCCGCCGTCGCCCGCGAGCTCCGTCCCCGCCGGCGCCCGCGAGCTCCGTCCTTGCCGCCCGCATCTCATCTCTTCACCAGCGCTGCCCGCGAGCTCGCCGCCTCCCTCCGTCGGCAAGCTCTCCTCTCCCCGGCTCTACTCTTCCCGTGCGCCGCCGCCGGCCACCTCTCGCCGCATCTCCATCCGCGCCTCCACCCGTGCGCTCCCCGCTTCTCCACCAGCCGCCATCTCACCACCGCATCTCCTTCCGCCACCAAGCACCGCCCCCTCTATTCCGCCACCAAACGCTGCTCCTCACCGCCGCCGCCGCAACCTCCCTCTCCTTAGCTCTCCATTCACCGGCTGCTCACCTCCAGTGCCTTCTCCACCAGACCCGCAAGCGCCGCCTTCCTCTTCCTCTCATCCACCGGATGCGCCGTCGCCGCCCTACTACCGCCGCATCACACCGGGACAGCGCCGCCACCACTTCATCACCTCCACCGCGCCGACTTCCTCCCTCCTCGGCTCCAACTCCACCGCCGGCTTCTTCACCGACTACAACTTCTCCACTTCACCGCCGGCAGCGCCCTCTGCTGTTATTCCTCCCGGTTGATTTTTTTCTTCCCCTTTATTTCTTCAGCTCTTCATTTCTATTGCTCTGTTAAGTGATAATTACCATTTGCACTGTTGATGTTGACTTGTAATATGAGATCTGTGTGATGTTTGTTAATTTTGCACTGTGATGTTTGTGATCAGTGGTTGAATTACTGTGCTGCCGCAGCTGTCGTCCCCACCCGGCCCGTCGTCGCAGCTTTTCTTGTTTATGTGTTTTTCCAAAGGACTATAAGGTTTATACTAATCTTCTAGTGATGTTTTGAATGGCATTGGGGTTGTTGACTGGTGAGACACTGAGATACAAATAACAGCGAGAATGAAAAATACTGGTCAGTGAATGAGAAGTGTAGGGCAAACTGAAGTAGAGTAGCTCTGTCTAATTAATCGATCCTTCTTTTTTTTCAGAACCAATACTACTGGTTCAATTAGGAGCACTCCATTTCTTTACCCTTTTTTTGGGTTCTCATCTGCATGAACAGAGCTGCATCATTTATCATTGGACCAACTTTTGCATTCTTATCTGTACTTACTATTGTTCCAAGGAATAGCCAAGTCTGACCTCACCATATTGTAATTGCAGCTGCTCCACGTGTAGTTGGACACCTTGGGAAGGCATTTGAACGTGCTCTTGGCAGCAGCTCTACTTGTTTGTATCGGTAGGTTTCTGTTTCCCCAGCTGTTGCTCTCTTTTTTCATGTTGTGCAAGTATGCGCTATATCAGTGCTTATGATATGTTTTTTATTTCATATTGAAATCTGATTGATGTCTTGCGTGAAGGTTGAACATGGATAAAACATGGATTGATGATAATGCTAGGTAAAAACCAATTACTTTACAAATATTGAAAGTTATATATACATGTCAAATGGTATTTAACCTAAAACTTTCACATAGGCATACCAAGACATATTTGCAAGGAGTGAATGGTTTCTTAGCTTTTGCTTTTAGTAATTCTGCAGTAGGCAGCAAGATATTATGCCCTTGTAGAAAGTGTGTAAACTCATTTTGGAAAGAGGCAAGTGAAGTCCGTGAGCACTTGATATGTGATGGGTTTCTAAAAGGGTATAGAACATGGAACTTACATGGAGAAGCTAGCTCTTCTGTGAATCATGGAAATTGTGATGCTGCTGAGGTCATAGAGGATTCTAGTGAGGATGATGAAATATCTGATTTGCTTAGAGACTTAGCTGCCGGTCTAGATGATAGAGGAGATTTTGAAGACAATAGTTCAACTTTGGAGACTTGTCCTGAACTAGTTGCCCTTCAAAAGTTGGTAGCAGAAAATAGCAAAGAGCTATACCCAAATTGCAAGAAATATACACAGCTAAGGTTCCTAATTAGATTGCTCCACATCAAACTCCTTGGAGGATGGTCTGATAGATCTATGAAACTACTACTAGATCTACTTAATGATGCACTCCCTGAGGGTTCAAATCTACCTACAAACTTTCATGAAGCTAAGAAATTGGTGAAATCCATTGGAGTTGGTTACAACAGTATTCATGCTTGTCCAAACGATTGTGTTCTCTACTGGAAAGAGAATGTGGATTTAAATGAGTGTCCAAAATGTGAGGTTTCTCGATGGAAATCAGATAGGAAGAGTCTAGATGGGAGACATGTGTATAAGGTTCCTAAGAAGGTTCTCCGCTACTTTCCTATAAAGAAAACACTCCAAAGGTTATTTCTGTCCTCTAAAACAGCAAGTCTAACAAGATGGCATGATGAAGACCGAAAAAAGGATGGTCTGCTAAGGCATCCTGCAGATTCACCTCTATGGCAGGACTTTGATGAGAGGCATGCAGAATTTTCTGCAGATAGTCGAAATATCCGTCTAGCATTTGCCACGGATGGGTTTAATCCATTTAGAATGAAAAATGTTAGCTATAGTGTTTGGCCTGGTATTTGTATTCCACTCAATTTCCCACCTTCCATGTGCATGAAGCAGTCAAATTTCATCCTTTCTTTGCTCATTCCCGGTAAACGTGGCCCGGGTAGTGATATGGATGTCTTTTTACAGCCACTTATTTATGATTTGTTAGATATGTTTGAAAATGGAGTTAGAACCTATGATGCTTCAAGGGGTGAGTTCTTCAAGTTGAGGGCGGCGGTGTTGTGGACTATTTCAGATTTCCCAGGTTTAGGTTATGTGTCTGGGTCTACCACATCTGGTGAAGCAGGATGTCCTGAAAATCAGGCTAAATATGATATTCATGCTGATGGAAAGAATTGGGTTTTAAAAACTGCTGGAATTAAATGGAAGGACTTTAAGGCACATTTGAAGAAACAGTATTTTGATGACAAATTAACAGATGAGCAACTGAAGAAAATGTATGGTGATAGAGTTAATGACAGTGATTGGGCGTATCTTGTAACTCATTGGATGTCTCGCGACTTTGAAGTAAGGCTTGTTGATATTAAAATCTTATTATATGCTTGTGGAACTTGTATACATCTATTTGTGCATAATCTAATAATTTCTCAATTAGGTTCGCACGGAAATTTCCAAAGCGAATCGTGCTAAGTTGGCCATACATCATACATCAGGCACCAAGAGCTTTGCTCGTTCTAGACATGAATTGGTATAGTTATCTTTTTTCACTATCTTACATAGGTATTTTCTGCAGATTATTTATACTGAAAGCTAAAACACTTGTAGGGTCATGAGTTAGGACGCCCTCCTCGACAAGATGAAGTATATATCAAAACTCATACAAGAAAAAATGGTGTTCCTACACAGAATGCAGAACCAATCATTGTAAGTTTTCATGCATTTTTGCTGAATTGTGGTAGTTAATAATGATGGTGTGTAAACATTGATCTCCCATTCATGTAGAACAACCTTAAAGAAATTGTTGAAGCCCGCCCAGAGTTGAAGGAAAGAACAATTGAACAGGGCGATGCACTTGCTGCTGCTTGTGGTGCAAAGGAGCCAAGAGGGCGTGTGCGAGCTTTGGGTCTAGGACCAAGTCCTCAAGATGTTGGTATAACAGGATTGAAGTGTTACCCATCTACAAGATTTCAAATGGAAGTTTTGGCCCGTAAAGAAGCTGAACAACGCATAGCTGAACTGGAAGAGCAAATGAAAAGACAGGAGGAAAGGCATGCAGAGGAAAGGCGAAATTTTATGGAAGTCATGTCACATAATGGTTCTAATTCATGCCACCATGTGGTATAATACTATAACAATACATCAGCTAGTTATTTTGGCCTCTTAATACCCTGTGCAGATTTATCTCATTATTGTTTCCATTTGTTTTTAGAGCCCAAGGTCTACAGAAAATGTTGATGCACATCATCATGATGCTCATTTCAAAGAAGATGAAGATTGTGGAGATAATGAAGACCATGACGCATGTCCCGAGGAGGGTGAATATTTGTTTGCACGGAGGCGTCTTGCAGCCCATACTATGCAGTTTCATCAACATAGCCCCACTAGTGCAGCCCATACAGTGCAGACCCATGCAACCTCACCCCATCAGTGCACCCCCAACAATGCAGCCCCTACAGTCCAGCACGGTGCAGCACATGAAGAGCAGCCCCATGCAACCTCATCCCGTCAGTGTATCCCCAGCAATGTTCTTCCTGCAGTCCAGCCCGATGCAGCCCATGAAGTGCAACCCGATGCAGCAAAACAAGCAAAGACAGTGCAACCCCAGGTTGGAATGAATGTGATATTATATGAAGTGGTGAGATCCGATGCACGTGTGGCTCTGGGAACAATTATTTCAACAAATCCTAAAACCATTATTGGAGGTGTAGCTCTTGGAAAGCAATATTGTGAAGTTGTTGTGAATCATGTGCTGAAAAGGGACGCAACTCTGCCTCGCACTTATCCTGGTGTGGAAAAGATGGCTGATGCTCATAGGTTGTCGATTGCATGGCCATACAATAGAGTAATAAACTATCCTTGTCATCGTTTCTTGTTTTCTCATATATGACAAATGGTCAAACTTATAATTTCTGATATTTGTGACAATTGAAGGTTAAGCAGCAGGCATCAAAATCGGTTAGGAAGGCATCAAAATTGCCTCAAGGTGTTTCAGGTATGTTATTCTTAGGTCACTTATCTCCTCTTGTGACAGTTGAAAGGTTAGCAAATTTCATGATTCTGATTAGAGCCTATACTCTGTTGTTTTTACACTGACTTGTAGCAGGGGGAGAGAAGAGCTAGAACTCAGGTGGGCAGTCTATATGTGATTTCTACCTTTTTCTGTTGAGGTTGGTCAGTGTTCTGTTTTTATCTTTTTCAAGCTTGCATGCAAACTGTTGATTGGTGACTAGTAGGGAAATTGCATGTAACTATACAAATCCTGATGGTGATAATAATCATTTGAGCTTGCACTAAAAAATTGATAAATATTTTCGCAGCTTTCAGTGGCTCCACCTCTTCCTTTTATAATTCCACTTGGAGGTTGTTGACCTTCAGTACTCTTTTCCTTGTGGTATGATAAATAAGCCACTGTGACATGCTAGCAATTGACCTGTTTTATTTCGAGTGTCCTCTTCTAGATATCAGTACAAAATATGTTATTTGCTCGTGTTTTAACTAATTCTTTGGTGCAAGTAGTTGACAAATAAACGATGCTTTCTTTTTTATGATTTGCAGGAGGTTACATAGATCTAATTTAGATTCTTACAAATTGTATATAAACAATGCTTTCTTATGTATGATTTGCAGGAGGTTGCGTAGATCTATTTTAGATTCTGACAAATTGTATGCAATCTCAGCACATTTGGCGTAAGCTTTAAATTTTCAGACTAGTTGCCTGTCTTATACTGTGTTGTTGTGTTCAGGTGGAGGGAGGCCTTGGAGGTGTACATGATGCTGGATAATGTCACCAGGAAGCCAACATATGACATTTTGTTTTTGATAAGATGGAGATGAGGCATTTTGTAGTGAATCTAGTTAGATTGTGCAAGCAAACATATGACTTGTGCCTGCCATTTGACCTAGCTAGGTTATACCTCTGTACTGCATATACATTCAACATACATCAGGTGTATATGCAGTACAGAGGTTACAACCGAAAAGTAGAAAATTGATTCTATCTATAGAAACAAATGCTATCTATAGCAAGGAGATTAATCAGGTTAAACTATCCAAAGTTAGTTTACAACAAATCTCGTGAGGAGATTAAGCACCGGTGACTTCGGGAGATAGCGCTGCATTTGATATATATTTCAACGCCCCAAGCCTAGCATCCTCACAGTTGATCCAATCGCTGACTTCTCCCGCACGTCGACAACGAAGTTACTTTTTGACTCCATCTGGTAGGCTGAGAATGAGAAAGAAAGAGGAGATTCAGTACGTTAACGTGACGTGAGGGAACGAAGAACTAAAAAGGATCGTTTTCCTGCTCGTCAAATATCAAAAGAACGGACTCTAAAAAACACTTAATGATTGAATGCCCCTGTTAAACCTGTCTACTTTACTACATCGTAAAATAGCAATACCACTTCTCCAAATCCTATAATATCAAGTAAAGAAGTATATTTTTCTACCCGAAGAACATCAACTAGAAAAAGAACGAGGTAGCACTGATTAAAAGGGAAAAAGAAACTAGGAGTAGCTAAGGATCGATCGAGTAGTAGAACGGAATAATATATGGGAATTACTAACTGTAACCCGGCCAGTAGCTATGGAGGAAAATTGAGACCATGGCAAGAAAGAAATCGATTAGTAGACCAGCTAATGGTAATTAATTACTGGAATAGAGAAAAGAAACACTAATTAATTGATGAGAACAAACTAGCAGTAGAAACCACGAACTGATGTACATTGTACCTTCTTGTCTTGGTCTTGATCAGATGAGAGCATTTCATCAGGCCTTGGTTAGATGAGAGCATTTCATCTTCATCTAGCCTTGCCAGTGTAAGGGTGGGACGGTTGGGATGGACGGCGGCTGCGTGCCTCATCGCTGCCTCTACTTCCTCCACCTCCGCAGCACGGGCATCGATTTCAACAGTGACTTTCTGAATTGAAGGGAGGCCCCCCAAGCCAAGCTTGTCAAAACCAAGGATGGCATCCTTTAGGAACTGCACACGGACATTGAACTCAAGGGCTTCAAGGCTTGGCATAATAGGTGTCGTGCTGCACTCGCCGTGCACAAACCGGATAGACATGTTTGTCCTGAAGAATCTCAACCTGTGGAACAACTGCCCATCCCCACCAATAATGCTTACTACTGGGGTGTACCTCGAGTACAGATGGAGGCCACGGAGCTGTGGCAACCTCGCAAGGGTTTCCATGTCCTGCTCTTGCACAACCTGCACGTTCACGCCTAAGAGGTAGAGGCTCGGAATAAGTGATGAATTAATCCATGCCGGCAGCCTAGAGAACTCCAAGCATCCTAAAAACAAGTAGCGCAGAAATCGAGCAGAGACAGGCCCTGCTTCCCACGTGGCACCTTTCCCCAATGGGTTGCCAAAAATGTCCACAAGCTGGACCTTGTGCAGATTGCCTAGAGACTCCACCAAAGCTCTCTCCAGGCTCTCATCCTTTACATCAATCCGAGCCACGAGCACCCTCAGCTCCCTCAGATTGCCCAGGTCCTTCACAAATCTTGCAGGCCTCTCCGCAGCACGACGTATCCACAGCTCTTGTAGGGATGTCAGGTTCCCAATCCAATCTGGCACTCTTGTCTTGTCATCAGCACGTAGGCACATCAATTGTGTTAGCAAGCCGATGTTCTGTGGCAATTCTTCTATGCCAGTACCGCTCAACTCCAGCGTCTGCAAAAACTTTAGATTTACTATTTCCTTTGGGAGCTCACGAATTGGTGTATATGACAATCCGAGGTACCTCAGGTGAAGTAAGTTCCCAAGATGCTCGAGGCTGTTATAACCTTCCATAAAACCACAATTTTCTATAGCTAGTACACGTAAAACTTGAAAGCTTCGAGATATTATACCAATATCGCACTCAATGGCAGTAAATGACCTCACATGTTGCACACGCACGTTAGCCAGAGAATTTTGCTCTTTGATTCTATTTTGAAGAGCTAACCTACGAGCATTGCTATGTTGAAATGTCTGTTGCTCATTGTCTACGACAGTAACAAAATTTTCTTCCCTTGACAAGGAACGAACGAGATCAAGTACCATATCATGAATGTGGCAACCTACTATGAACCCTGTATGGGGGGGCTCATCTGGCTTGATCATGCTTCTATTTACGAGCTCATTGAAGTATCTCTCTCCAACCTCTAATAATCCTATCCCTTGTTCGTCATGGACAAAACCTTCAGCTATCCACTTCCATACCAAAAGACCTTTCTCGACCTGATAATCTTCCGGAAATACGCTTAGATACAATAAGCAAGTCCTTAGATGAGAAGGTAGATCATAGTAGCTAAAAGACAATATCTTTCTAGTATTCTCTACATCATCGTTATTTCCATGCCCAAAACCGATAGAGTTGTACACCTCAGACCAGTCCTCCCCTGGTTTACTAGCCAACAAGCTAGCTATCGTAATGATAGCTAATGGTACACCACCGCATTTTTTCAAAATCGCATCATATGCCTCGGTGGATTGATTATGGAGACGTTTTCCTTCACAATCAGCAATTCTTGTATTGAATAATCTTTCAGAGTTATCATGAGAAAGTGGCTGTAGTTTATAGACGTCACTGGCATTTGTGGCAACTTCAGAAATACGAGTAGTTGCGACTACTCTACTACCACAATTACTGTCAGGCAAAGCACATCTGATTATTTCCCATGATTTCTTATCCCATATGTCATCAATGATAATGAAATACCTATACATCGGCATGACAGAGCAAGAGCCATGAGTTTTAACTATCTGAAGAATCTATAATGAGGAAGAAAAGCTAGGAGAGAAAAACATGCACCAAAGAGGGAGAAGCGGGATTTATTTCACGATCTGACAGTTGGAAGAATGTGTATGGTTTGTAAAATACAGATACATAGCACAAAGTAAATGGGCATAAGTGACACAAAAGAAGGTACTGGTATTAAAGCCTAGAATGTAATGCAATTAATTTATTGTACAGCTATCGAAACTAAAAGACACCCATAATTAAGCTGATGACTAGCATTAGGTGGGTAATGTGTACCTCTTCTTTTGAAGGAATTCCTGGAGTTCGTTGATGAGCTGCCTTTCATCCAATATTGTCATATTGAAATTTGTGTACTTCTGCTTGTCAAGATCAATGAGAATGTCCTTGAAAACTTTCTTCATGTCAGGATTCTGACCGATTGGAACAAAAGCACAACAATTGAAACCTACTTTAAGCTTGTCATACACTACTTTGGCAAGAGTGGTCTTGCCTAACCCTCCAAATCCGACAACAGAGATTGTCTTCATCTTTTTGTTGGACGCATCATCCCCCTCAGACATCATCTTTATGAGTGTGTCCCTTGGCCCATCAATGCCGATGAGCTGCGCCGCATCTTTGTACAGAGCCAAGAGGCGAGGATCAATAGTTGATGTCGTGGTAGGCTTAGCCACAATGCTATCGATTGTGTACCTGCCACGCCTGTTGGCCACCTCCTGGACTTGGTTATTGATGTCTTTGATCGCGTTAGAAATCTGATGGCAAGCCTTGCCCTTGTGGAACCAGTTTCCCATCTTCTCCATGAGCTTTTTGAGCCAATGCGAGTTGGGCGTGGCCTCACGGCCATCCTCCACACGCACCAGGAAGGTGTCGATGATGTCCTCCATGTCGTACGATAGCTCCCTGATGTTGCGTGCCCAGACCTTGACCTGCTCGTCGAGCTGCTCATGCGGCACCTCCGCCACCTTGTGGAGAGCGGTGTGCATCATCGTTAGCTCTCGTGAGAGAGATTGGACTTGCTCCCTCACGCCCTTCTGCAGCTTGTACTCCTCCTTAAGCAGCTCGCTGAGCTTGTTGAGGAGGCTGCCCATCGCCCCCGTCGCAAACTCCATGGTCTCGGTCGATAGGAAATCTTAAAGCAATCCCACAAACAAGACAAAGTAATACAAACAATTATCAAAGTACTAAGATAAAACAGTGCCAAGCTATTCTACTTGAGTGGGAAGAAAAACAAGTGATTGAGAGCGATATACACCAAACTTTGTCTCCCGTATTCTTTCTTTTTCCTTTGGTGTGCGATGTGTCCATGTTAATTAATTGTGCGCTTCTTCTATTTTCCATGTGTTTTATGACCAAACTGGTTATTATTATTCAAGAACATTGAAATATTTCTAAGAAAGTGACCTTGCACATGACTTATTCAAGTAGTGTCCCCCTTTTATATTTATGACTACCTTGACAGGCTAAAAGTCTGAAACTGATGGATATGAAGACGACAACGATGAGTACTTGTAAGTCTTTTGGGCATAAACAAACAGAAAAGAAGTAGCTAACGATGAGTTGCAACTCGATCTTTGGCGAACCAAAAGAAAATTAAGTAGACTAAGACACATATCGGACTACTAGGGGAAGCATACTTGCATCGTTCCCTGTCTATTTATCTATTTGTCTATCTATATAGAAATCTATCTATTATATTATTAAAGCAATAGAAAATGAAGCCACCTTGTTTGCTCCCATGGGCTAAAAATTTCCCCTTTCTCTCGAGTGCAAATGTTGAACAACCAGCGTCAAAATTCCATAGTGCTTATGCTCATGCTTTAGTTTCTGTTACATTCCAGTCATGACTCTACAGTCGTTTTGGTTAGGGTGATAGCATGGATCCGTGACCCAAAATTCTTCGAGGTATCTGAATGACACATTCAACAAGCAATAAGCATGGAACTGCGAGACAACCAAAATTAATTTTATTTATGACCAAACTGGTTATTATTGTTTGAGAACTTTGATATGTTTCTGAGAAAGTGACATTGCACTTGACTTTTCAAGTAGTATCCTCCTTTCATATTTATGACTCTCTTGACAAGCTAAAAGTCTAAAACTGATAGATATGAAGATGACAATGACGACAGCTTGGAAGTCTTTCGGGTGCAAGCAATTGGAAAAGAAGCATCTAGCGATGAGTTGCAAGCCGATCTTTGGTGCACGAACAAAAAAAGTAAATTAAGAAGCAAACTAAGACATGTATGGGACTACTGGGGAAGCATACATGCATTGTTCCTGTCTATCTATCTATTTGTCTATCTATACAAAAATCTATCTATTATATTATTAAAGTAATAGAAAATGAAGACACCATGTTTGTCTCAAGGGCTAAAAATTTCCCCTCTATCGAGTGCAAATGTTGAACAACCACTGTCAAAATTCCATAGTGCTTACACTCATTCTTTAGTTTCTGTTACATTCCAGTCTTGACTCGACAGGAGGTTTGGTTAGGCAGTTGGTGAATTCATGACAAAGTATAGCGCCTGCATGTAGAGTATGGAGCTGTGACCCAAAATTCTTCGAGGTATCTTAACGGCGCATTCAACAAGCAATAAGCATGGAACTACGAGATAACCAAAATTAATTTTATTTATGACCAAACTGGTTATTATTGTTTCAGAACTTTGAAATGTTTCTGAGAAAGTGACCTTGCATTTGACTTATTCAAGTAGTGCCCCCCTTTCATATTTATGACTCTCTTGACAGGCTAAAAGTCTGAAATTGATAGATATGAAAATGACAACACGACTACTTGGAAGTTTTTCGGGCACAAACAATCGGGAAAGAAGCAGCTAGCGATGACTTGCAAGTCGATCTTTGGCGCGCAAACACAAAGAAAATTAAGAAGCAGAGTAAGACACGTATCGGACTACTGGGGAAAGCATACATGCATCATTTCCTGTCTATCTATCTATTATATTATTAAAATAATAGAAAATGAAACCATCATGTTCGTTCTTAATGACTAAAGATTGCCCCTCTCTGGAGTGCAAATGTTGAACAACCAGCATCAAAATTCCATAGTGCTTACGATCATGCTTTAGTTTTTGTTACATTACAGTCATGTCTCTGCAGGAGGTTTGGTTAGGGAGTCGGTGAATTCATGACAAAAGTACAGTGCCTGCATGCAAAGCATGGAGCTGTCACAAAAATTCTTCGAGGTATATTAACAACGCATTCAACAAGCAATAGCATGGAACTACGAGATAACCAAAATTAATTTTGTTTATGGCCAAACTGGTTATTATTATTTGAGAACTTTGAAATGTTTATGAGAAAGTGACCTTGCACTTATTCAAGTAGTGTCCCTTTCATATTTATGACTCCCTTGACAGGCTAAAAGTCTGAAACTGATGGTTATGAAGATGACAATGATGACTACTTGGTAGTCTTTTGGGCGCAAACAAATGGAAACGAAGTAGCTAGCGATGACTTGCAAGTCGAGCTTTGGGACGTGAACAAAAAAATTAAGAAGCAGACTAAGACATGAATGGGACTACCAGGGGAAGCATACATGCATCATTCCCTATCATCTATCTGTCTATCTATATAGAAATCTATCTATCATATAATTAAAGTGATAGAAAGCGAAGCCACCATGTTTGCTTTCAAGGGCTAAAAATTTCCCTTGTCTCACTTGAGTGCAAATGTTGAACAACCAGCATCCAAATTCCATAGTGCTTACACTCATGCTTCAGTTTCGGTTACAATCTAGTCATGACTCTACAGGAGGTTTGGTTAGGGAGTCAGTCAATTCATAACAAAGTATAGTACCTACATGTAGGGCACGAAGCCGTGACTCAAAATTCTTTGAGGTATCTTAATGACACATTCAATAAGCAATAAGCATGAAACTGCAAGATAACCAAAATTAATTTTGTAATTAGTTATTATTATTTGAGAACTTTGAAATGTTTTCAAGAAAAGGACCTTGCACTTGACTTATTCAAGTAGTGCCCTCTTTCATATTTGTGACTCGGCCAAAAGTCTGAAACTGATGGATATGAAGACGACAACGATGATGACTTGGAAGTCTTTTAGGTGCTAACAAATGGAAAAGAAGCAGCTAGAGATAACTTGCAAGTCGATCTTTGGCGTGCCAACAAAAAAAGAAGCAGACTATTGGGGGAAGCATACATGCATTGTTCGCTGGCTATCTATCTATATATAATTATATCTATTACATTATTAAAGTGATAGAAAATGAATCCACCACGTTCGCTCTCAAGAGCTAAAAATTCTTATGTTAATTCGTGGAAAAAGATAAAGATCTATACTATCGATTTAGGTGGGTCCAAATTATAATGGTAGAGATTTCATCTAATGGGTTGAAAATTATGCAGTGTATTTCACGTATGGAAACTATAGATGTTCATCTAAGAATCCAACTAGACCTCTCACTCATAATAAGCATGCAAATACATTTAAAGTTAATTAGGGTCCGCATCAAATTGGCATCTGCATGCCCTCAAGCATGTCAATAAATACATAGAACCGATCAAGGTGGAAGCTGATTTAGAAAATCATGCCTGTACATGTAGACTAGAGCATGGAAATTATATCCATGATTGTCTCGAGTTTCGACAACACGACGTAGGCAGTCATCTCAAAAAAAAACACTTGTGCCTGCAATCTACGTACATCTACCGCTATTACAACCGGGGGAATGCCCGCGCGGAGGAGGCGGCCACGTCGCCCGCGCGCACTTCGGCCGGCGCGTGGCGACCAAATCTTCGTACGGTCGGATGCCTGTTTTTGCGAAAAAGTCCCTGTGTTTTCTCGAAATTACGTAAAGGTCTTTGGTTCTCGCGAAAATGTCCCTGCCAGTTTTTTTAAAAACACTTTTTTTGAAAACACCCCTCCACTTTGCAGGATAGCGCCCCGCGGTTTTCTAAATTACGTACGGGTCCTCGTTTAGTTACATACAGGTCCTCAATTTTTTTACGAAAAAGACCTTTAACTTTTTCGAAAATACACATGTGCCCTCGATTTTTTTAAAAAACTCCTCACGAATTATCGCCTCTTTTACTTCGGTACACACGATGGCTGGCGCGGCGTCTATGAGGTTAGTACTTTGCGAAAGCAAAATCTTTGTAAAGCAATACTGCAATCGTTGTGTAGGAGGGCATACCAAGGGATCGGATGATATATAGGTTGACTTTTTTGTTGAGCATGATCAATTGTGGGAGCAATTAGCTGCATCGGGGGATCTTCTAAAATGTTAATTTCTTATGAAGGTGAGGCCATTACATTAGGCATGCACAACTAATGTAAATAAACTGAGAATATGTTCTTTTTCGTGAATACATCGAGATTCGAGAGTATGTTGGAGTTTGAAAGGAAAAGAATTGCGGCTGTTTGGACGGCAGGGATTTCACACGAAAAAAATTTAATTCCCATATAATTTTGAGAAGATTATCATGTTTCAAATGGGCCGAGGGTTGGGTTAAACAAACTTTCTATAATTTGACTTTGTTAGACCATGTAGTTAAGTCTAGGATATTTTGGTGATGAATAATTAACAATGGTTAATTTATTATGATGAATAATTGGTGATTTTGTTTAGCGTTGTTATGCGAGTTGTGTCGCGTGTGTGCGGACTAATGTCGGTCAAGTTGAGACGAACTTGTGCCGGAAAAATATTCTTTGGTTTTTGCATTTGCAGGTTGAGCATAGAGACGATCATGATCGGTGACAAGGTGGACCGGGACTAGGATGGGAGATCCGAGGTTCGAATGGTCAAAGAGGTCACGAAATGGTCGGGCTCATGCTTAGGGCGTATGGAGATCAAAGGTGGATGATATGTGGAGAAGCTACGGGAGGTGCGGTCCTGGAGACTTCAACACGTGACGCGTTAGAATAGTCGTTAGTGTGAAAAACCCGTGTTAGGAAGGGTTTCAGGTCCCTTGAAAATTAGTGGACAAAAAGCCTAGTTGAGGTAAAAAGGCACATGTCTAGTTGGATGAGTTGGATTAGGATTCTAAGTACAGATTGAATAGGATTCTAAGTTGGATTAGGATTCTAAGTTGAGATTGAATAGGATTCGTAGTTGGCTGTATAAAAAGAACTGTATAAAAAGAACGGAGCGCAAGGAGAAAAATTGAATAGAGCAGCCGTGAAGAAAAAAAAAGAAAAAAAGGCCATGTAGCGGCGTGAGCGAATAGAAAAAGAAAAGTTTGCAGCGGATGGATATTTGGTTGAGGCTGATGGATGAATAGTGTCCGCTGTTTTTGAATAAAGTTTGTGAGTTTTTAATTTCACATATATTATCCTTTTTCTTGTTTTTTTATTTCTATAGATTCTTTATGCATTGATCTATGTCTAGGTATTTTTGTTGCTTACATACATGAATTAGTTTTGATTAAAAATCGATTCCTAAATTGAATAAAAAATGTGCACGTTTCGCTGATCGATCGGAAGTTTTCGATGCTACAGTACTTTGCTATAGCAGCCGCTACAGCACTTTGCTACAATGTGCTACAGTGCTTTGCTACAGTGTTCTACAGTATTGCTATAGTAGAATCAGAAAAAAATCTTTTTGTTTTTGTTATTTCTGGTTTCTTAAACAATTAAAAGTCAGAAAATTTAAATTAAAAAAAGTTTCTGTTGTGTGTTGTAATCATTTATCCCCTCTGATTGTTATCAACGATCCTACAGGATTTTGTAATTTATATTGTGGCAATTGATTTGCTCAACATCAAATCAAATGGGATGGAATCCTTGAATTTTTCGAGAAGAACAAAGATGAAGTACAAGCTTATTCTTCCTTCAAATCGATCGACAAATGAAATACCTGAGTGAAGTCAGAATATCGATCGACAAATCAAATACCTGAGTGAACTCAGAACGATGTTAAAAGCTGCTAACTATATATGTTATTGATACTACCAGAAAGTATCTATTTTCTACACCAAATTCAGCTGTAGACTAGATAATGGAAGTCACTACAAAAATAAGAAAGAGTCTTATTGATGCAGTTGGAATCTCTATTGTAGGTGGTGGGTGCGACTGCCGACACAACATGAGCGCACTAGCTTCCACCATCCGAAAAATGGGAGACCATGACCTGTGAGTCCGTGGCTAATGGAGTGGAAGTCAATTACTGAGAGGATGGAATGAAATTTCATTACGTATCCTAAAAATTAGGCCTTGCAAAGAAAATGCGTCACCTGCATATAACACAAGGTCACCGAGTCAAAGTTAAGTATGAGAGCCTAATCCAAGACCCAACACACACATACCTAAGACATCAAATCACCATGTCTTTGTAAGGGAGAGAAATTTTGTGAGCCATTCCAAAAGAAAAGTCTGTGAACATCATTTTCAACATCAAGTAGTTGGTTTGAGGTACATACTACTAGTATAATACTAACTAGTTGCATAAGCGCGGCGCACGCCGCGCTAGCTACCGTGTGGATCAAAGTAAAAGAGACGGTAATTCGCAGGGAGTTTCATAAAAAAAATCGAGGGCATATGCGTAATTTCGGAAAAAGCAAACGCCGCGCTAGCTACCGTGTGGACCAAAATAAAAGAGACGATAATTTGCAAGGAGTTTTATAAAAAAATCAAGGACAAATACGTATTTTCAGGAAAATCAAAGGGTTTTTTTGTAAAAAATCGAGGACTTGTAAGGATTTGTACGTAAGTAAATAAGGACCTATACGTAATTTCGGAAACCCGCCGGGCGCAATCCATAATTTTTTTGCAAAGAAAAAACTTGCAGGGACCTTTTCGCGAGAAAAAAGGACCTATACGTAATTTTTGCAAAACCGGAGGAAAGTGCCTCGGCCGGCCGTACGCGAATTCGCTGGCCACGCGCCGGCCGGCCGAGCGGTGGGGGGCGACGTGGCCTCACGCCTGGGCCGGAACCCCCCCCCCCCCCCCCGGGTATTGAGGGGGTTTTATTCAAGTCTATCGCACAAATGTCGGGGAAGAGGAGGTCACAGACAGAGACAGTTTATGCTGTAGAAGTAAAACTTGCAGCAATACGGTGACTCCACAACTGATCCTTTTACTGATCTTTACTCCTTAAAAGGAGTTGGTGGTTGGTACGGCCTCTCCCACCCCTTTCATTCTCCTTTGATTGTCAACCGACCGATTTGAACAATATAATCTTCACCGTCCATCTCGTCATCCTCCCTCACCCCCTCTCAAATGATCTAACAGCCCCTCCACTTCTAGGTTCAGTTACATCTCCTTCCTCCTCTCCCCACCTCATGCAACTGCTGCTTTGCTCCGACGGCAACCGCGATGGCCATTGTGGTCCTCCTCCTCGCTTTCTTCGCGAGCGGCGCGGATGAATCCAGCAATCTGAAGCCACCACCCCACTCGCCGTCTCTCTCGGCCCTTCCGCGATGGCGGCGTCGATGGCATCGCCGCGGGGGCGGTCGATCCGGGAAGCGGTGCTGGACAGCGTGGCGGCCTATTACCAGCAGCAGCGGATGAAGCGCAAGTTCCGCAAGAGCCTCTCCTACGTCGGCGAGCTCTCCTCGGCGGGCCACGCCCGCGAGGAGGGCGCGTCCTCATCGTCCTCGGCCACCTCGCTCTGAAGTCCCGATCTGATCCCCCGCACATCTGATCCGATCTCGCCGCCGTCTTATGCCGGAGAAGGGAAGAGAGGAGGAGATGAGATGGGCCCCCGTGCTGGCCCTCGCCAAGTAGAGGCTGGTGTTCCTGGGCGACCAGTCCGTCGGCAAGACCAGCATCATCACCCGCTTCATGTACGACAAGTCCCCAATCCCGTGCATGTTTTTTGTTTGATCTTGCCATTTGCTTGTCGCGAGCTGGGGTTGGGTCTGGATCTGATCGGGCCAGATCTGGCGCAAGCGGATGGCCCTTTGGTACAATCTGGTTCTGTGGACTGGCGATTGATTCTGTCAATCAAGCGCGCAGCGTGTGGTCATCGTCTAACTGTTCTTGGCCGGGGCATTCCGATGGTTACAACATCTGATTATGTGCATCTACTTTTTTTAAAAAATATGTCTATGGTGTGTCACGAAATGATGTAATGCTAATGCTCATGATCCCTAATTGAGGAAGATGAATTGGTATGTTGATGATTCGTGTGTAATCAGTATGATGTTATTTGAGGTGTATTTTGGGTCACTTCTCATGGAGTACAGGGAGCAGATCGCCAGCAAGGGCCAGGGCGCGGGTTGATGCTCAAGACAGCGACCTCAAATGGGGTTGATGCTCCACTGCTCCTAATCCTCCTTGCATGCCTGCTGTTACTTGATATTAATACGTTAATGCACCTTAATTTGCCTCTTGCGATGTAGAGTGATAACTTACTAACAAAGTCACAATCTAGACTTACTGACAATTAGCTAGACTGAGGGTATGCCATTTTGGAAATACTTTAGGAATAAACTCAAGAGTAGTGTTGTATCAACAATGATAACTTTCTGACTTTTTGTGTGATGAGGGTATGTTATTGTTGCTAAATTATTTCCTAACGTGCTTGCTTGATCATGCGGCTTCTTAATTATCCATGTGAGTTTATTTCCTAAATATTATTTCCTAACGTGCTTGCTTGATCATGTGGCTTCTTAATTATACATGTGAGTTTATTTCCTAAATTATGGCTCTGTCAATGCCCCAAAAAACACCTACTAACAATGTTGTGTCTATTGTTGGTGTTTGTTACGAGCAAGCAGCTGGTCGGCATTTCTTACTTTTCATGGTGCATTTCTTGCATGAGTGAGGTACTAATGTTTATTGGGGAAATCAGGTAAAGCCTCATATCTATTACTGTTACTATTCCTACTTCCTATGCTATTTTCGTGAAACCTCCTTGTTCTACAATGTGACTATGTTTCCTTTAGATAGTAGTAGTGTGCCTTCAATTTTACTGCTGCCTGCTGGGCTAGATTTTACCACCACACAAGAATAAGAAAATGCAAGGTATATTTTCTGAAGAAGTTGGGATTCATTTACGAATATATTTAATGCTGGTGTCTTGCACAGATCTGTAGTGATTGCAATAGTGGTTTTGTCTATTTCTTATTAGCATACACTAGCTACTTAGAAGCAAAGTGCTTTTTTCTAAAACTAATCTTCACTAGGTGTCGCTTTTGATTCGAATACGCTTTTGGACATATATTTGGATTTAAGGTCCATGCTTTAGGTAGGTGTTGAGCTGTCAACAAATGGCACATTAACAATTTTTTGTTCTTTCCATTCATTCCTTCTCAACTTGGGTTGATCTTAACAAAATCTGAAACCAAAGGCAAAATGTAGCAGCCCTACATAGCTTAGATTTACTATGCTAAATAACCATAGTTACCCAACATTTTCACAAATTCTGCTATCATTTTTAGCGGGGAATCAGGCTTGAGCTTAGATTTATTATGTTAAATGATCGCACTTATGCAAGATTGTTGCCAATATTGCTATTATTATTTTTTTGATGGGAAATCAATCTTGCTATTATGATAGTGGCTTTTGTATTATACATGTTCCTCAAGCATGCTATTATGATAATAACCTTTGTATTATACATGTTCCTCAATACATGTCCTCGGTACATTTTGGGGACATCCAAGGACAATCTCACAGCTACGCCCAACTGCAACTATTTCTTTACACGAAGCCTTCTTAGCCTTTCGTGGACATGAGTTCCTTAATCTTGTGGCCCTGAACATGAGTGGTTATGAGTTATATCACAAACACTTTGTAGTGCTCCGATGGAGAAGGATAGGAGATGTCCACTTGAATCATGAATACTTTGTTCTTTGGAAATTACACTTGGAGCTCTGTGGATGATCTCTATTTATATTGGAATTGCAATGTTTTACCTATGCCACATCTCTTTATTCATTCATATGGCTCTGTTATATTTTTATTCCATCGTTGTGTTAATTTTGCAATACATGGCTTTAGCAAATTTAAATGAAAAGGGTATTATTTAGGTGAGGCCAGAGTTACATTGGTAAGTCCATGATGGACAACATTGAGTTGACATCTGATATTCAGTTAATGGCACAGTTATTGAAACTGGACCAGATCGGTGGTTCAGCTGGAAGAAAATGAAAACTGGAGCCTGGTCCGTTCTGGTTCAACAATTGGGTTGCTGCTGCATACGGCTGTTTTGAGCCAACAAAATTATTATTTGACCATCATGTTTTTAGTAAAACTTCTTAGAAACTGGGCTCGATCTAACTGGTCAGCCCCTCTCTTCTCAAATAATACTTTGAAAAATAAGGCTGCAGAGGAATTCAAACATGGGAAATGGGCTTTAGGGGCTGAGGACTTAACACGCTAACCGCCTCACCAAAAGGTTGTCTGTGTTTAGTATACAAATAGAATTACGGTGATTCGGGGGCTAAATTTGGTATTCACGTGACAAACTGTGCTAAATCCTACATGTCCATGTATGTTGAATGTTTTTGTTCCGTAGCAACGCACAGGCACTTAACTAGTAACTAGCTGAATGCTCGTGCGTTGCAACGGAAATAAAATATTATACTATGTGAAACTTACAAAAGAATTAAAACACTACATTATAATATCTTCTTCGTAAAAGCAAGATTGCAATGAATGATGCAAATGTTACAGCGAATAAAGTTGAAACTGCAAAGGAAAGAATTCCGTGGTTGACACTATATGGTATTTTTCTTGGATGCAAGTACAAATTTATACTTAAAAGAAAATTATTTCTATCAATACTGTGAGAGGTGAACAACTGAAAATCATGTATGCTTCACTTGCCCTACATGGCTACATGTGTTGGCACAGAGATATGGAAAAGGCATCTGAAATGCTGATTTTGGATATGAAGGCATTCCTGCATGGTTTGGTCATGCCTTAGTTCAGTTATATTGCATAAAGTTGCTTATTTATGGGTGTTTGGTCGCCTTGACCATTTTGATCGCTTCTAATAGGAAGTAACAGTCATCTCAATATAATAATATATTAGCTTGCAAGGTTTACATGTAATCAGAAATGCACGGAAGCAAGATACTGAAAAATTGTCTAAACTCTTCAAAAGTATGAGCTATAGGAAACACTGGAGTGTGTTAAATGTTCATCTTAAAATTTGTCTACTGTAAACGTTCCTAAATATGCTAAATGGAATCATACAATTGTAGTATCGTATGACAAGATATGCAGTATTTTATCCACTTACAAAGCCAGATAATTGCCATCCATGCTAACAGAAAGTGTGGATAGGTTTTCCCAGAGGTCTTTTGTACCCAATTCTAGTCCAATCATTTATGTTCCAAACAACAGTTACAACTTTATTACCTGTTCCAATGATGAATACAGATCTAGTTAAAATGGGCTCATATGCATACATTTATCTCTTGACTTTAATAGAAAGCATACCTTTTGCAACTGTGCAAAACAGGAATGGTTTTATGCCATCCCTAGAAAGCAGCAACACTCAATCTTCTCATCCTGCATAGAAAAATAAAGGGACAAAAAGTTAAAGTTTCAGCCATCTCAACAAGGAAACATGAAATGCAGAAGTTTATCATAGCATACCGAAGATCGAATCAAATTGACAAATGGTAACCCCTCATCTATCTTCCATATTCTTGCAGAGCCATCAGTGGTTGTTGAAACTAAAAACTCTGAGTCTAAGCTACAAAAGAAAAGGCAGTAGCATTATATCAGTCGGTGTTGAATAAAGCACAGGGACAATAGCCAAGAACCATAACACCTGACATATAGGTTTGGGATTACTGCTACATTATTAATGTCCTTGGTTCCTTTTGTAAGACAATGCCTAAGCAGGTACATGATTGTGTCCATTTACATCAATACTTTAGTTCATCTAACTATGAAATATTATGTTATTCTTTTGCAAAACAAAGGTAAAAAATTGCGCTTTCACTTGCCCTAACTTGATATCCATGTCTCAGAAGGACTTATGAGCTTTGGGTTCATCTAGGAGCACATTCATGCTTGGCCAATGAAATATTCAAAGATGCCCACCCTATAGTAGTACAAAAAATTGTATGAATCATAAGTAGTAACAGCGTATCAGAAAGTTTTTCTAGAAGAGTAGTGCTATCAGACAAGAAATACATTGGACATTAGCATTAGACCGCAAACAGTGAACCAGTTGGAAGAAATAGTCTTAACAGAATGATATAACAGTAGATAAGGTTAAGAAACTCACACGGCTAACAAATGTCCTTACTAAAATGTATAATAGAAAAAACATAACCACACAATAGAAATGAGAGAAAAGAAACAGAAAAAAATGACCCTTAGAAGTAAATATCAACATAGTACAATCTGATACCTCACCACCAATGGCAAATTTAGCGCCATCTATGCTGAAAGCAAGACATTTTTGCGGTCCAGCAGATTCAAGTGGTGGAGCATCTCTTGGAATAAGGTGAACAGTAAACTCTTCAAAAACCAGTTTGAATAGCCCACAATTTTAGTATACGGTTTAATTATGAAGCCCTATACTTCATGAAAGCAAACAGAAAAGGAAAAACAAAGTGCAACAGTGCAGATAAGATTTAACTAAGAAAGTGAGGAAGAATATGTGTGCTACTCGAATGATCATTTAACCAGTGTAGTTAAGCATACTTTGAGTTAATCAGAAAAATATAACAACAGAAACACCTATGCTAAAAAAAATATCACCAATTGGATGGCACATAAACACTGTATAGCTATAAAGTGTAAATCACATGGATACAGTTCCATTCTTTTAAGATTTTGTATCTCGTTATCTTATGAATCTATAAATAACATTTGTTATACTAAATCCTAAGAAATTCAAAGCGCAAACATTATCTTTTCTCCACAAGTCATGAAGCATGTATTTGTTACTATAATCCCATTCCTAGGAGGGGAAAATAACTCTTATTGTTGGACACTAAAGAATTGCACTTTTAGAAGGCTTCGTAGATCTTTAGAATTTATAAACCTCAACCGAACTAACACAATCAACTGTACAAAACCCCTCACTCAATTGTATAGGGGTTGTATTTGAGCCTTTTGGGTGTCTGGGAGAATCGTACCACAATTATTTTTAAACAGAATTACCCAGCCCAGCCAGCATTCTGCATCACAATTAACCCTGGGCATGTAAGCTGAATTCAACAAATTTGGATCAGAGCATGAGCATCCAGCTCAGAATCTCCCAATCCATCGCCGAAGTGCCGAAGCAGCCTCAAAAGTTCATCACCAACAAGCAGTGAGTTAGTCAGAGAGGAGCAGGATCACGCACCTGCAGCCATTGTCCGTGGTGCAGATGAGCTCGTCGCCACTGGGGTGCTCCACAATGCCACGCAGTGCATCGCCTGCCCCCTCCCCGACCACAATCCTCACCTGCAACACAAAGCCCCCAAGTCAACTTAGTGAACTAATCAACCTCAAAGCACCGCACAGCAAGCCGTGTGGATTGGAGGGCCATGGAATAGTGGGCAAGCTTGTAGTCCTTGTAGAGGAAGTAGTCGCCGGCGGCGGAGGCGGCTGCAGCGAAGGCGAAGAAGGAGGCCAGCCTCACCCGCAGCATGAACCCCATCGTTCTCCAGTTCTTGTGGAGTCTAACCTTTGCCGCCTCCTCCCCACCGCCGCTTCCTACCGGACCAAGCACCACAAGGAGAGGGGGATGATGAGGAAGCCCTAGCCCAGCCCGAACCCCATGCGCCGCCGCCTCCCGCCGCGGCTTCTCGATCCCCCACGCCTGGAAGAGCCTCCTCTGCACGAGCAAGCCGCTACCCTTTGCCTTCGTCCCAGAGGCCGCCTCCGGTTGGTGCGGAGGAGGGGCGCGCAGGGAGGACCAGTCGGTGCCGCTACGGTAAAAGTCGTCGGCGAGGCTGCTGGCGGCGGTGGCCGGGGAGAAAACGGGGAAGCCGTAGTCTTCGAGGTCATCCAGCACGGGTAGGCGGCGGCGCGGAGGGGTGGGGGGAGAGGAGGCGGCGGTGCGGGGTGGGGGGAGGAGGAGGCGGCCGCGGCGCGGGGTGGGAGGGAGGGGAGGAGGCGGCGGCGCGAGGTGGGGAGGAGGAGGCGGGGTGGGGGGAGGAGGAGGCGGCGGCGGAGCGGAGGGCGGGGGAGGAGGCGGCGGCGCGGAGAGCGGGGGAGGAGGAAGGGAGAAATCGGGGGAGGAGGCGCACTGGTTGGGGAGGGGGGCGGGGGGGCAGCTCACGGGCGGTGGAGGGGTGGGTGGGCCACACGTCAGACTATTTTTTTATCAGAAGGAGTGGTGGTGGTGGAAGTGTAGAATTCACCATCACCTTGAACTCCTTCTTTTAAGGAGTAGAGAAAAGAAAAGAAAATCTTCTTCATTAACAACACATGCTGATTCAGTGATTCTGGGATTGACACAAGAGGGAGGGGAATTTTACACGTTGGATATTGGGAGTCCTATTGTGTATTGGCATTTTGGCAGCCCTGATGGTACGATGGCTTTTGTTTCCCATGAAAAATATTATTAATCATTAGCAAACATCCAATTAACGTTTCGTTCTAAACAGTTTCAGTTTTTGGTTATTTTAGTTTTTAGTTTATTTTAACCAAAAATCACTTGGAACACACAGTCTTTTAATTTCAGCTTATTTGTTTTTAACTTTTTTTTGTCTTTTATGTTTTTGTATTGTTTATGACAATGTAATGGATTTCGAATTCTTTCTTTTTTTTTCTTATTTTTATTTTGTTTGAAAAAATTAACACTCATTGCAACGTAATTCCAACCAGAAACCCAGCCCGCAGCCGAAGCCGGCAGCCGCTTTAAGAAAATCAAGCACTGCGAGAACAGGCCCTATTGTCAGTGTGTGAACATGCGGCAGAGGGGTCATTGGAGGCGGCTCCCGTCCGTTGTTGGGTCATCCGGTCAGTAGACACGAATTCTTCGCACATAAATGTGATTTGACAGTACTAAAATGGCACTCTTTCCGATACCATCTGAAACTTCCCAAACATTAGTCCTTCGCACGCATAGCCCTGCTCGGTTTAGCTGAAAAGTTATGACTTAGAGCAAGTACAACAATGATCAAGTACAACAATAGTCTTATAACCAAGCTAGTCAGCATTTTTGCTGATGTGGAGGAAAGAAGAGAGGAGAGAGAGGAGAGCTTGGCTCTCATGCAAGCAACTAGCTGCACACGGGAGCCTATGCAGTGGTGGGTCCAGATAATAAATGTATGTGAGGAGGGATAGGAAAGAGAATGTGAGACATGATATCATATAATAATAAAAAAATCTTTTGTAGACAAATAGAAGACAGATTATTGTATAACTTGGCTCTTATAACTTGACTTATAGCCAAGCACTTGGCTCTATTATTGGACTTGCTCTTATGGCTAAAATTACATTGTAGCGACTGAAATTTCACTGTAATTGAAGGTGGTTTATTTGGCGTAATTAAATTTAAAAATTTTAAAAATAGAAAAATATGCTAGCTCATCACGGACAATACAAACAAATACGGGAAAAAAGAGCTGGCAGAAAAGCTAAAAAAATCAAAAGTTCAGAAAAAGACGAAATTTATGAATAGTGAAAAATAAACCAGAAGCTGAAATGAGCGGGGCTATGCGTCTTTTATACTATATTTTATAATTTTTTATTTAAAATTTTAAATTATAACTATTTACAAGAGAGTACGAAGAGAGATATACTCGTATGTGATTTTAGCTGATATAGATAAATTTAATACAGTGTCTACTATAATCGATTTTTAGACTCTACCTTGAAAAGATAAACTGTTGAAAAGCTAGTTATTATAGTATAAATTAAAAATCATAAGTCTAAAGCCTAAAAAGAACCAGCCGCACGCTAAAATTTTAGTATCAGGTTGCCCCGGCCCTAACAAAAAATAGTATAAGTTTGGTAACTGGATTCATTTCTTCCGAATCAGAAAAATGATCAATTCTTGAGACTCCGTATTGCTGCAAGTTTTACTTCCCTTGCAGGATAAACTGTGACTGCCCCCTTTTCCCGACTTTTTTGCAATAGAGTTGTGTTAGTATTGCATAATTGAGCTGACTGGTTAGATAAATGAGTGTGCGGTACACTTAATCATACTGCCTTTTGTTGCACTATGGATTGCACATTACCAATTCCAAATTCGTAAGTTAATTTTTTAAACAAGAAATTCATAAGTTAGCTAGGGCCCAGCTGATTCGGCTCATAAAATTAGCTGGCCGAGATTAGATTAGGATACTAGCCCTAGAATTAGTTTTGTTAGCTGGGCTCGTGGTATTCCTACTTATTCTCCCACCCACCGCCGGCGATCCCTCCGGACTCCGGCCACCGCTGCCACCTGCCTCCAGATACTGCCAGCCGTGCACCCAGCATGCTCCCAGCCGGAGAAGCCTGGCGCCTCCTCGGCGGTCTGCAGCGAGCTGCTTCATCTGCCTGCCAAGTGAGGTCACTTATGCACAGCATCAAGGTATCAATCGCTCCCGTTTCTTACGATTGTTTTTCACTCCGTTACACATGGATATTTGGGATCCTATTGTTCATTGGCATTTTGGCAACCCTGATGGTGCGATGGCTTTTGTTTCCTGTGAAAAATACTATTAATCATTAGCAAACACCCAATTAAACAGGGCCTAGATATGCAACTTGTACAATTAATTAATAAGAGTCTGTCAATCGTGGAGAAAAATCATGCAATGCGAGACAAACATGCAGGTCATTCAGAGTGCGAACACGCGGCGAAGGGTCATTGGGAGACGGCTCCCTTGCAGAGAATTCAAAGTTGCCGTCCGTTGTTGGGTCATCTTTGCAGTAGACACGAATTCTTCTCACATAAATATGATTCGTCAGTACTAAAATGGCATTCTTTCCGGTGCCATCTGAAACTTCCCAAACATTAGTCTTTCTAATGTAAGCATGCATAAATGGTGAAGTAGGTATATACAAGCGCGGTAAAAATTAGTATCAAGTTAGGTGACTGGATGCATTTCTTGCAAATCAGTTTTACTTCTACGACATAAACTGTCTGTGACTGCCCCTTCCCTGACGTTGTGCGATATACTTGAATTAGTATTATACTAGTAGTATGTTCCTCAAACCAACTACTTGATTTTGAAAACACTGTTCACAGACTTTTCTTTTGGAATGGCTCACAAAATTTCTCTCCCTTACAAAGACACGGTGATTTAATGTCTTAGGAACATGTGCGTTGGGTCTTGGTCCTCTTGGATTATGTCACGTTCCTCCACCATAAACTCAGATCAACACCAAGACAAGAGCAAGCTGTAGCTAATTCCAATCCAGGTTACAAGCATTCGGTGATACAACTGGGAAGAGTTGGAATCAAGGATTGGGAAAGCACTGGACGGGGAAGAAGCAAGGATTTGGGGAAACTCAGAGAAATAGAATTAGGGGAAGGAAGCAGGGAGGAAGGAGCCAGCGGCGGAAGGGTGGTGGGCGGCAGAGCGGCGGGCAGGGAGACCATGGTGCCTGGCAACATCATATTGGTTTTGGTTTATAAATAGTAACAGTTTATAGAGAAGTTTGTGAAGAGACACTTGCGTGTGATTTTGGCTGATATAAATGAAGTTACTGTAGCATGTACTACAGTGGACTAGTAGACTCTATCTTAAAAAGATATTCTACTTTAAAGGTAAATACTATTAAAAATTATTTACTATAGCAAAACGGTTTTGAGATAGCAGCCTCCGTGCTTATTGCATGTTCTCGTGGGATTGGTCGTTTTTACACCCCTGGGTCAGGTGGCTTCGTTGTTTGGTGACATCGGATGGATCGATAGAATGCTGGTAGTACATGCAACTAAAATGAACCATCCCATTGCATGGCAAACTGGCAAAATTGGTGATGCTTCATCCCTTCCCATACAGTAACAGTATCTGTCAAGTCTTTTTGTCGGTAGAACATCTCCCATTATTCTTTCTTTCCTTTTTTTCGAAAAGGGAAGTTTTATTAATTTCAAGATTGTTAAATTCTTTCTTTCCTTTTTTTAGAAGGCTATTCCTATTCTTTCTAGTTGGGCCACTGATTTTCTATTTTGAAAGCTAGTTGGGCCACTAACTGGCTAGCTATGGGCCAGCTGTTTGGGCAACTTTAGCTCCTTTTGACAAAACACGTGTTGGTGTTTCGGTCCAATTGTGGAGCACCTAAAACCGATCAGATCAAATCAAATCAGTGTGTCTTTTGAGCTATGGTTTGGACTTTTGATTTATAATTTTTAAATTATAGTTATTTGTAAGAGGCAGTATGCAAAGAGAAATAGTTGTATGTGATTTTAGCCAATATAACTGAACTCGGTACAGTATCTACTACAATATACTTATAGACCCCACCTTAAAAAGACGCACCGTTTAAAAACTAGTACTGTAGTAGAAAGTGATAAATCAAAACCAAAGCCAAAGCTAAAGCCTTTTCGAACCCACCCATAGTATCAGGTTGTTACAAATCAAGCTATGAATGTGCGCCAAATTTTGTGAGTATTTCCAAACACTTCTCTCGGATTAATTTGTCTTGGATGAGGTATCCTCAATGCCGTCTCGAATTTCTCAGTTTCAGGGACTGCCAGCTTGCAGGTCAATTTTCTTTTGCCTTTCCTTTTTGGTTCGTCTTTCTGATCTTGACATCCTTGTCATTTTGCTTTGAACTACCCGTAGTGGATTTGCATTTCCACGTAAGGCTAGATCTTCCTTTTTCTTTGTGGCTGAACCATTCATCAAAACCAAGTTGGCAGGGCTTGCCACCTTGTCGATAGTAGAAGAGTGACAAGTTGAGCTCCACCTTGGTCGCAATAGCCTGTCGTCAAGTACCATTTCCCTCTGCCGTTGGAAACATTATGATTTATGAACGCTCTGCCGTTGGAAACTTCACTAGATAACTATCTGAGCAAGTTGGCTGCACACAGACTGAAGTAAGGCAACCAAAACCAAAGCCAGATACCTTCCAGTTCCCATTGGAGATGGATATATATAGTCACTGCATGGTGTGTGCTGCATCTAGACGCCACAAACAGGCAGCCACCGCAAATCCCCACCACTTTGCTGAATCCCAAGTACTAGCCATCAACCTACGGGCATGGACCTTGCCTTGGCACCACTCGCCACCTTGCTGCTGGCCGCGTTGGCCGCGTCCATGGCCGCCGCCACCGCTGCTTCTTCTTCCCCTGGAGCTGGCGATAACAACACTGACGACCTCGCTGCCCTGCTGGCTTTCAAAGCCCAACTCTCCGATCCCCTCGGCATCCTCGGCAGAAACTGGACCGGCGATGTGTCGTTTTGCAGCTGGGTCGGCGTGTCGTGCAGCCGACACCGGCAGCGCGTCACCGCACTGCAGCTGCCAGAGGTGCCCCTCCAAGGAGAGCTCAGCCCTCAGCTCGGTAACCTCTCTTTCCTCCACGCCCTCCGCCTCGCAGACACAAACCTCACAGGCTCCATCCCTGCTGATATGGGCAGGCTACGTCTCCTTCAGATCCTTGATCTCAGCTCCAACACTCTATCAGGTCCTATTCCTTCCTCCCTAGGGAACCTCACAAGGCTTCAACTTCTTAACCTACACGGCAACCACCTCTCAGGGCAAATACCATCAGAGCTGCTGCAAAGTCTGCATTACCTTAGGTACATGTCTCTGGACCAGAATTACTTCACCGGCTCGATACCAATGTATCTGTTCAACAACACACCTTCACTAGTCTCTCTCTACTTAGATAACAACAGCCTTTCAGGGCCAATACCACATGGTATTGGTTCCTTGCCCATGCTTCGAAACCTTGGCTTGCTACAAAATCAGCTCTCTGGTCCAGTGCCTCCTAGGCTCCTACCATCTTCAACATGTCCAGGCTTGAAACTATGAATCTTGGGAGCAACAACCTAACCGGGCCTATGCCTAACAACGAAAGCTTTAGTCTACCAATGTTGCAAAAGATATCCCTCGGTCATAACAAATTCACGGGTCGAATTCCAGTGGGCCTTGCAGCATGCTAGCGCCTTCAGATACTTGATATATCGGCAAATCTCTTCGTGGATGTGGTGCCGACATGGCTGGCTAAGCTGCCACAGCTCACTTTCCTTTCCATGGGCGGCAACTACCTCGCTGGGCCGATCCCGAGCGTGCTCAGCAATCTCACCGTGCTCAGTGTGCTTGGTCTCGCGTTCGCCAACCTAAGCGGACAGATTCCGGTGGAGCTGGGAGCAATGAGGCAACTCACCTATCTGACTCTTTCAGATAACCAACTGACAGGCTCCTTTCCTGCATTTCTCGGCAACCTATCTAAATTGTCTGAATTAGATGTCGCATGGAACCAGCTAACTGGTCCGGTACCATCAACAATTGGAGACATCAGATCTCTTCGTTATCTCGATTTTCGACAGAATAGCCTCCAAGGGGATCTTGGCTTCTTGGCTAGCCTTTGCAATTGTAGGCAACTTCAGTTCCTAGGCATATCAGCCAATTCTTTCACTGGGGGTCTCCCTAACAATGTCGGAAACCTCTCTAGAAATTTGCTAACTTTCCTAGGAGGCGACAACCAGTTAATTGGAAGGCTCCCAGCCACACTATCGAATATGAGCGATCTCTATGCGATAAGCTTTCCGAACAACCAACTAAGCAAAGCAATCCCAGAATCCATCAAAATGTTGCAGAACCTCCAATATCTTGATCTCTCTGTGAATAACATGCTTGGCCCAATCCCGAAACAAATTGGTATGCTAAAGAAACTTGTAATATTGTACCTCAACGGCAATAAATTCTCTGGCTCCATACCGGATAGCCTTGCAAACCTCACTATGTTAGAGAGCATTTGGCTATCTGATAACAAGCTATCTTCAGCTATACCAACTAGCGTTTTTCATCTTGATCACCTTACCCCAATTGGTTCTGTCCAATAACCTGCTTACCGGTGCATTACCTTCTGATCTCAGCTACATGCAAGTAATAGACCAAATAGATCTTTGTAATAACCGCTTAGTTGGTCGCCTCCCAAATTCATTTGCAGATCATCAGATGTTAACCTACCTAAACCTGTCGCAGAACTCATTCGAGGATTCAATCCCAGATTCTTTTCGCCGTTTAACCAACTTACAAACATTGGACCTATCTTCTAATAATCTTTCAGGTACCATACCAAATTACTTCGCTAACTTCACCTACCTTACAAGTTTGAACCTCTCTTTTAATAATCTAGAAGGACAGATACCAAATGGAGGGGTTTTCTCAAACATCAGTTTGCAATTTTTGATGGGAAATGTTGGGTTGTGCGGTGCTCCATGTCTAGGATTTTTGCCATGTCTAGACAAGTCCCAACCAACTCATGGTCGACACTTCCTCAAGTTTGTACTCCCTGCTGTCGCAATAGCGGTGGGTGCAATTGTTGTTTGCTTATGCCTAATTATCAGAAAGAAAATTAAGAATAAGCAAGATGTTACATCTTCTGCTAACATGGCGGATAAGATCAGCCATAGGTTAGTATCCTACCACGAGATTGTTTGTGCCACGGATAACTTCAGTGAGGATAACATGTTGGGAGTTGGAAGTTTTGGCAAAGTTTTCAAGGGCCAATTGGATGATGGTTTGGTTGTCGCGATAAAAGTACTCAACATGCAAGTCGAGCGGGCTGTGAGGAGCTTTGACGCTGAATGTCAAGTGCTGCGGATGGTCAGGCATCAAAACTTGATAAAGATATTGAATACTTGCTCCAACTTGGATTTCAGAGCACTGCTGCTTCAGTACATGCCCAATGGTAGCTTGGAGGCCCTCTTCCACACGGAAAGCAGGCCTTGCTTGGGATCATTCCTCAGAAGGTTGGACATTATGCTTGATGTGTCCATGGCAGTTGAGTATCTACACCATCATCACTACAAGGTTGTACTGCACTGTGACTTGAAGCCTAGCAATGTGCTATTCGACGAGGAGATGACTGCGCATGTGGCAGACTTTGGCATTGCAAAATTACTGTTAGGTGATGATAACTCCATGGTTTCGGCGAGCATGCTAGGGACAATCGGGTACATGGCACCAGGTACTTGCACTGATCATTCCTGAGCAATTTCTTTTGTAGTATGTTAGGAGTAAGACTTTTCAGTTAACAAACATTTATTGTTCAAAATTTTCTCTGACAGAATATGCAATCATGGGAAAGGCATCACGGAAGAGCGACGTGTTTAGCTTTGGAATCATGCTGCTCGAAGTCTTCACCGGGAAGAGGCCCACTGCTCCCATGTTCGTCGGAGAATTGAGCCTTAGGCGATGGGTTTGCCAAGCATTTCCAGCGAACCTAGGTGATGTTGTTGACGAGAAGCTACTGCAAGATGAACAAGCAAGCCTTCGCTTTGATCATCAAACCAACGCTTCCTCAGGTTCCTCTTCGACAAGCACGAGTACCAACTGGCTTGCGTCACTATTCGAGCTGGGTCTGATGTGTTGTAACATCCTGAAAAATGTAAATATTAAATTATGAAGTTTTTGGATTATTTTATTTGTTTTCCATTTGGATTTGGATTTTGTGGGTCTTTTTGTAAATATAAAAGAACTTTAAATATGAAAAGAAGGCAGAAATCAACACATAAAATAATAAAATATGAGCATCAAATAAAGAATCTGAAAAGATGATCTAGAAGGGAATGGGGAAAAATTTTGGTTTAAACCTAAAGCCCTCATTTTTAAATAATGGCATGAATAACAAGGGAAGCAAATAAATTAAATACCAACAATAGTTAAAAATATTTTTGTTAAGTCCAGAATGTCCTCAAGAACTTCTGTGAATTTTTCTGAAATTTTTGGAAGTAGTTTCATATTTTTTTCTGAGATTTATTCAATTAACTGCGCATTTCTGAAAATCCTGAAAAATAAAAATGAAAAATCACACTCCTTCTCCCCTCGGGCCGACACCTGGCCGGCCCGATGCGCGACGCGTCGCCCGCGCCATCCATCGCGGCGCCCAGCTTCCGCGGGCGCAGCGCGCGCCGCTGCCATGCGGGCCCGCATCCCGCCCGCGCCTCTCCTCCCGCTGCCGCGTGGCCGCGCGGACGCCCGCGTGCGCAGCACGCCCGCTCTCGCTGCGCGGTGGCCCGCCTCCACCCGCACCTCTCCCTCTGCGAGTGGGTCCCGAATGCCAGCCCCCGTTTTCTCCTTCTTCCCCGAGCTTTCTTCTCCACGCGCCCGCATCCTCGCGCTCGCTCCTCTACGTAGCAATCCCCGCTCTCTCTCTCTCTCTCTCACCACGCGGGCAAATTAAACATGAGGGGGGACGAACCTCTCCCGCCATCTCTCTCCTACGAGATCTTGGCGAAGATCTCGTTCATTCCTCCCATCCCCGCATGAACAGCGGAGGCCGAATACCGCCCTCGCCGCGCGCCTCTCTCCCGACTATAAAAGCCTCACCCGGGAGTCTCAATCGCGCCGTAATGTTCCCTTCTTCATCTCCCTGCAAGCAATTGACCTGTAGTGCACCAATTCCCCGCCGGCGACCTCTTCTTCCCCACGGCCGGCGACCGAGCCGCCGCTGATTCCGACCACCACCAGCCAATTCCTCCCTCCTGCACCCTCTTCAGGACCTGGCGAAGTGGAAACCACCCTCCACCGAGCTCCCCGATCACTCTACATCGCCGGCGTCGATCGACCTCTTCGGACCGCCGCCACCTCTCGCCGCCAGCCCTCTCCGGTGACCGACACCCCCGGCCGTCTACACCAACAGCTTCACCAGCAAACGGAGGTTGTATATCACGAAGCTCCCGAGCCTCTCCGACCACCGCTCGCCGCCGTCGCCACCGCCTTCTTCTTCCTCTGTTCGGCCCCCTCGGCGAGCTACCTCAAGAGGATAACTTGCCCCTATAGGGTAAGCATCGCTCGGGCGAACCGTGTGGCTTCCAGCGCTAACTCTTCCCTCCCCCTGCTCCCGCGTCGCGCGTTCGAGTCCGGCTCCGCGCGCGCGGTTGAGCATTTCTTTTGGTTTTTCTCTCAGGCTGACAGGTGGGCCCCACTTGTCGGTCGCTGTAACCAAAGCAGCCCGCTGACCGCCGGGTCCCACATGTCAGTGGCACAGGAAGTAAGAAAGGAAAATAAAAAGAAAAGGAATTAAAAACTCCAGCGGGTCCCACATGTCAGATATTTCGTATTTTCTGGAATAAATTCAAACTGAGAACTTTAAATAATCATAACTTTTTCATTTTAGCTCCAAATTGGATGAGACAAATTTCTAAATTCATCTAAATTCAAGATCTACCTAATGGAACTGAAATCATAATTTTTAAAGTTATTTGAATTTCTGGTGTTATTTGGTTTGATTTGCTGCTTTTCTTACAAATTTTGGCGTACGCTAAAATAGCTTACGAAGCGCAAGAAGAAGAGATCGCGGCAGCAGCACTAGAAGCACCAGAAAATCCAGATCCCGACCACTGTGACCCAGGCGAGTCAACACTTTTTGATCATGTTGAGCCCATGGTTTTGCAAAGTTAATTCCTTTTAAATTATTAACATGCATGCTGATATTTTATGTGGTAAAATATGTTCATTTTCAGACATGGTAGTTATACACCTTGTACAATACTTGTTAATAATGATCCGTTGAAATATTTGGATATGAGAACCTTGTCGCCCTAGCAAAACTATAATCATAACATTTCGAAATTAAGTCCGTAATTATATGCCATGCTTAGCATTGATTAGGAATACGGGGCAAGAAATTGTCCCAAGCATCACTTTTATTCATGAGAAATGGATTTGGGCAGTCATGACAGGAATGACTGGTATATGTTGGTATGATTATTTGATGTTCCCAAAAACCCCAACTTGCTTAAATATCTGGGCGGATTGGTTCGAGGGTGTGAATGTGTGGTGCAGTGGAGGCACAAAGTGGGTTCGTGATAGACCGCCCAGATAGCCCTAAGGACCGAATCTTGTGATGACCTCCCAGTGTACAACAAGTACAACCACAAGCTGGCAAAATGTAGGCAGGACTAACTAATTTGCATCGACTTAGTAAGAGTTGCGCCGGTGTGACCACGAGCGGGTAGAGGATGGCCACATCCTCCGACGTGACGGCGCAAGAGGGGGCTTCTGGAGGGGTGGTCGTACCCCGAAGGAAGTGGAAACCTTAGCGGACGTAACTCTGCTAAGAAAAATGCATTGTAAAGGTCCTGTGATAGTCTACTCAACTGCATGGCTAAGGAATCATGTGGGGCAAGAGTGGATCTATCTCTTGTGGGTAAAGTGTACAAACTCTGCAGAGTCAAAAACTATTCGAATAGCCGTGCCCACGGTCAAGGGCGGACATGGGAACTTGACTAGATATAGTTCTGTTTCAAAAACTTTGTGGGTGGAAATGGTAAAGTTGAGGGCAGAGAAAGGCCCTAGTTTGGAATTGTCCTGGGTGTCGTCCCAGTGGTAAGTTAAGCGGCTATAACGCTGAAAGAAGATATATGGTGCAGAAGCCATGTAATGGTGGATGGTATCTGTAAGACTGATATACATGAGTATTTCCTTAAAAACCCAGTCATTTCTAAAATGCTAAGTCTTAGGAATTTTTTATATAATTGTATTCAAAAGCACTCCTGCAAATAAAAGAACCCGAGCCATCCTTTGTTTAGCCATACATGATAGATATTGCATTAGGTGTGTTGGCTCGCGGAGCACGGGGTCAGAGTGCTCACGCTCGCTTTTGCGACAAAAATTCAGGTACAGGAACACAGGACCATTATGCCTATGAAGATGCTCCTGCTACGGAGGAGAAGGACAACGAAAGAAACTAAGGCGTAGGCTACGATGGATTGACATAGACAAGTGGACTCCCGGCTTTGTGTGCACGTATGTTACTGGTTATCCGGCGACATATAATGCACACATTACCCTTCCAGTCGCTTGCCTGTGGCGTTTGGGTTTACTTTTGCCACTATTTTCGCTGTGTGTTTGTAATAACTACATTTGGCCTAAGCGGCCCTTATTGTAAAACTCTCACCCGATGTGGTGTATTTCAATTTATGTCAATTAATGGATGATTATGCGATGTATGAAATGATTCAGCAATGTTCCTGTGTGCATTATCTACTGATCCAAGGAATAATGCAATTAACACAGTAGATTCCGGATTAACAAATCTGAGTCTGACATGTGTTCGAGTGACTCACCTGACCAAAGGGCATGCATGAATGACGTGGTTGCGAAGCTGCAGAAAATCAAGCAGGATTGCTCTGCTTGTACGCCGGCAACGCAAAGGGCTTGGCGTTAGTGGTTCTATGTATGCATGACATTGTGTTTCCATAGTACTGCCAGGGCTGGTCCTGGGCATTGGCGATAAGGGCGAATGCCTAGGACCTACGAAAGCTAGAGGCCTCAGCACATGTATATATACATATATATATAACTTGTTGGACTCATAGTTAAAAGGATCAACCGAAGTATATAAGGCTACAGGCTCATATCGTTAACTTCCAGGCAGCCATTAGCAACAATATGAAGAAGACAACTAGAAACTATACTGAAAACTTGTCCAGGTAGCCCAAGTGTCCAACTCAATTTGGAAACACTTCATTTGACATGTCACAGGTGACTAAACGAATGAATGCTCGCTCGTAAGATCGATGCCTAGTTTGGCTCAACTAGCTTGTATCTTATTTACTTGCTAATTAAATTGAGAATTTGACAACTGGTGGTTTCTTAAATATTTGAATTCTTCAGTTCAAGTATACAAAGAAAAATTTTGGTTCAAGGTTGGTAGCCTAGAACTCTAAATTTTTAGTGCATGTGGTTGTGTTTGGCTACTAACAGAAAGTTGTGTATCAGTTGAAAGATTAAAGATTTTCTTTTGAAGGTTGGTGATTTTGCCTTTTAGTGTGGCTGATAACTACTTAGTTAATGTCCCAGCTAACTGAAAAATCTCATAAAATAGTTTTTTGTGTGGTTTCATTCATAAAAAGCATATTTAGAACATATGAATTTCACAAGAAATAATATAAATTTCTCGAGACTTAAATGAGGCCTTTAAGTTATATGTCTCTTGCAGCTTGCAAGAGAAGTTTAGCATATATAACCTTGCTCATACGATATGATGTTGGTTATCTAGAATGATTTGTACTTGTTATTGGTATACATTAAGTTTTGATCATAAAAGGGTCTAATCAGCCTGAATAGAAGTGGGATTTTTAAAATATCAGTAACACCCTAAGACCTTTACTTTCGTCTCACTCCAGGGCCTCCGAAATTTCTGAAACGGCCCTGAGTACTGCATAGTAATACAATGCCATTGGGTGCTGCGTAGTAATACAACGATCACCGCCTCTAGCTACTACTCCTTTCCACCCCCCATGCCTGAAGCCAATTCGGTGGTTCAGCAAATCAATCAACGTATCCTTGATTTGGGTAGTGACATAGCTAGCACCTTGCGCATAGAAAATGAAGAAAACGAAAGTTTTACAATGGTACATGCAAGAGCTCCAAGCCTGTTTGCAACCTAGCAAGGGTGTAATAACCTTGCCGGAATCCATGCGGCGCCGTCGGAGCCAGGTGGCCCGGCCCAGCCTCTGAGCGGTTACGGTCTTTTCTTTTTTTGCTTTAACTTATGCCATTTAACTGCGGCTTAGTCTATTCTCAGTGGAAAGTTTTATGGCGTTGTTTCCAAAACTGCTACATCATGTAAAATGAAATAAAACATGGATGAAACATTCATCCTCAATGCATAGTTTCATTCTATTATTTCATAAACATTTAATTTCATGACTCATATAGAGTTGGTAATCGTGCCAAGAGAGTTTCATCTAGATGAAACTCACTTCTTCTCTCTCTTCTTAAAAATGTTGTCATATCATCAAAAATACCTATGTGGCAGCCTATTAAATGCAGATGAAATTCCCACTGAGACTGGCCTTATAGATTTTGGACTGTTCATAAATAAGTAATAGAAACTCGTGTAGTCGCTACAATATATGTTATAATTAACTTGTATATTTCATCTTAAAAAGACATTGCATTTAAAAACTAATTACTATAGAAAAATAAAAAAGCAGCTTACAGAAGCGGTGGAAGAGCAGGCTACGGTGGGGAATCGCTCGGGATTGTGTGCCTTCAATTCTTCAACACCGCCTGCATTAAATGTACACTTCACATTTAGGCCCCCGCTCGGTTGGGTTAAAAAGCTATGGCTTATGGCTGAAATTGCACTGTAGTAGCTGAAATTTCATTGTAACTGAAGGTAGCTTATTTGCCATAACTGAAGGTGGCTGAAAAAATATGCTAGCTCATCGCGGACAACGCAAATGAATACGGAAAAAATAACCAGTAAAAAAGCTCACAAAAAACCAAAATTTTATAAATAATAAAATATAAACCAAAAATCAGAATCTGAAGTCGAAACAGCATGCCTTAGTCCTTAGTCGGTACCATGGTTTGCATTACAGAAATAAGAAAATCAAGTTCGTACATGCGCTTCGTAATCCACTCGAAAATATCTAACCAAATATCTACCTGCGTGTACATACTGGAGCAGGCTGCATGTATCACTGTTATCAGAGATGCCGGGCCGTAGTGGGACACCACACCCTTCCATGCCGAGAAAGAGAATCAGGACGCGTCGATGTCACTGTTGATCTTGCAGCAGTAATTGTTGACAAAGGACTTAGAGCATCTCCAACAGTATGAGCTAGTTACTAGCTCTAAGACAACTTCTCCAATAGTACTAACTTTTAGCACATAGCTCATAACATAAATAGCCTCACATGACACTCTCACATAATCTTGGAATGTGTGTATGAGACTAGCTCTTGATCAAGAGATAGCTTTTCTCTCTCTTCTATTAAAATATGAAATAATATGCTTAGAGCAAGTATTATAAGAGGCTGTAAGCTGACTGTATGCTGAGGTGGAGGAGAGAGAGGAGGAGAGAGAAGAGAAGTGGGCTGTAAGCTTACAGCCAGCTGAAGCACAAGAACCAAGAAACTTTGTGAGAGAAAGGGGTAGGTCATACAGCCTTCAGCTGGCTGTAACTACTATATGAGTAGGCTGATAAGTGGGCTGTAAGTATCTATACAGCCAACTGAAGGCTGTATTATAAGACTTGCTCTTAGAGCTAGCTCATAAGTCACTATTGGAGATGCTCTTACAGTGCTTGGCAATGTTTGACTGTCAGACTGTGCAACCTTCTGGACCCACCCCTGCGTACCAATGGACCGGACGCGACAGGCGACGTACGAAAACAGAGAACCAGGACGCGTCGGCGTCACTGTTGACTACGCAACTTTAGGTGGTGGACGGAATTTTGGTGGTTTATATCTAAATTTTTATTATAATTAATTAAAATTATATTATAATTAATGATAATTTATTTCATATAATTAAAGTTTTAAAAAATAAAAATAAAAAATAGATTAGCCAATCAAGTATAGTTCAATCGAATACGAAATTTTACCTCAATGGGCAGAGCCTTAATTGAAAGGATTTTTGTAGGCTATGCAGCCTTCGGGACCCATCCCTGCGACCTGCTGACCGGACGCGACAGGAGGCCCACCGAGCCGCCCAGGACCGGCCCACCTCGGAGAAAGAGTTAAGACTCGTGACATAAGGAAGTCTCACACCAAAAATAGAAAAAGATTATTTTAAAACTAAAAATAAAAAATAGCTACAGTAACATATATGCATCGGCTTCCACCAATGGAGTCCAGATCTATCAGATTCTTTTTTTCTAATGGGCGCCCTCTGGGCTATCGAAAGATAACCCTGCTCTTATCTCCATGGGAAGATTTTTTATGTCTTTATTAATTTTGGTATACTTACACACAAATGATAAGAAACTCGTTTATTCTCCTCTGTTTTTAAGGCCAGTGAGTTTTACAATTTCGTTGCAAATCATAATATGTGAATGCTATTTTGTCTCTTTTGCTCTTATTTCTTTCGTTCTTTCTTTTACCTCTCATCTTTTCCAAAGTACTCAATTGACAGGTAATTTATTCATGATTTTTATAGCTTATTCAATCCTAGAGCATTCTTAGTCTATGTACATAGTCAATCACGAATAAGCTAACTGAAAAATCTCATAAATTGACAGGTTGCAAGTGAATAATTGACAGGTTACATAGTCAATCACGAAAAATTGACAGGTTGCAAGTGAATAATTGACAGGTTGCAAGTGAATAATTGACAGGTTGCAAGTGAATAATTGACAGGTTGCAAGTGAAAAATTGACAGGTTGCAAGTGAATAATTGACAGGTTGCAAGTGAAAAATCTCATAAATTGACAGGTTACATAGTCAATCACGAATAAGCTAATTGAAACTATTTTATAAAACCACGTAAATTGACAGGTAATTTATTCGTGATTTTTATAGCTTATTCGTGATTGACTATGTACATAGTCAATCACGAATAAGCTATAAAGATCACGAATAAATTACCTGTCAATTTATGTGGTTTTATAAAACCACATAAATTACGAATAAGCTAACTGAAATTAACTGAAACTATTACGAATAAATTACGAATAAATTACGAATAAATTACGAATAACCTGTCAATTATTGCAAGTGAATAATTGACAGGTCGCAAGTGAATAATTGACAGGTTGCAAGTGCATAATTGACAGGTTGTGAATAATTACGAATAAATTATGAATAATTTACGAAACTATTACGAATAAATTACGAATAAATTATGAATAATTTACGAATAATTTATGTGGTTTTATAAAACCACATAAATTAACTGAAACTATTTTATAAAACCACATAAATTGACAGGTAATTTATTCGTGATTTTTATAGCTTATTCGTGATTCACTATGTACATAGTCAATCACGAATAAGCTAACTGAAAAATCTCATAAATTATTGCAAGTGAATAATTGACAGGTTGCAAGTGAATAATTGACAGGTTGCAAGTGAAAAATTACATAGTCAATCACGAATAAGCTAATAAATTACGAATAACCTGTCAATTATTGCAAGTGAATAATTGACAGGTTGCAAGTGAATAATTGACACGTTGCAAGTGAAAAATTGACAGGTTGCAAGTGAATAATTGACAGGTTGCGAATAACTACGAATAAATTACGAATAAATTACGAATAATTTACGAAACTATTACGAATAAATTACGAATAAATTACGAAACTATTACGAATAAATTACGAATAATTTACGAATAAATTACGAATAACCTGTCAATTATTGCAAGTGAATAATTGACAGGTTGCAAGTGAATAATTGACAGGTTGCAAGTGAAAAATTGACAGGTTGCAAGTGAATAATTGACAGGTTGCAAGTGAAAAATCTCATAAATTGACAGGTACATAGTCAATCACGAATAAGCTAACTGAAACTATTTTATAAAACCACATAAATTGACAGATAATTTATTCGTGATTTTTATAGCTTATTCGTGATTGACTATGTACATAGTCAATCACGAATAAGCTATAAAAATCACGAATAAATTACCTGTCAATTTATGTGGTTTTATAAAACCACATAAATTACGAATAAGCTAACTGAAATTAACTGAAACTATTACGAATAAATTACGAATAATTTATGTGGTTTTATAAAACCACATAAATTAACTGAAACTATTTTATAAAACCACATAAATTGACAGGTAATTTATTCGTGATTTTTATAGCTTATTCGTGATTGACTATGTACATAGTCAATCACGAATAAGCTAACTGAAAAATCTCATAAATTGACAGGTTGCAAGTGAATAATTGACAGGTTACATAGTCAATCACGAAAAATTGACAGGTTGCAAGTGAATAATTGACAGGTTGCAAGTGAAAAATTGACAGGTTGCAAGTGAAAAATTGACAGGTTGCAAGTGAATAATTGACAGGTTGCAAGTGAAAAATCTCATAAATTGACAGGTTACATAGTCAATCACGAATAAGCTAACTGAAACTATTTTATAAAACCACATAAATTGACAGGTAATTTATTCGTGATTTTTATAGCTTATTCGTGATTGACTATGTACATAGACTAAGAATGCTCTAGGATTGAATAAGCTATAAAAATCACGAATAAATTACCTGTCAATTGAGTACTTTGGAAAAGATGAGAGGTAAAAGAAAGAACGAAAGAAATAAGAGCAAAAGAGACAAAATAGCATTCACATATTATGATTTGCAACGAAATTGTAAAACTCACTGGCCTTAAAAACAGAGGAGAATAAACGAGTTTCTTATCATTTGTGTGTAAGTATACCAAAATTAATAAAGACATAAAAAATCTTCCCATGGAGATAAGAGCAGGGTTATCTTTCGATAGCCCAGAGGGCGCCCATTAGAAAAAAAGAATCTGATAGATCTGGACTCCATTGGTGGAAGCCGATGCATATATGTTACTGTAGCTATTTTTTATTTTTAGTTTTAAAATAATCTTTTTCTATTTTTGTGTGAGACTTCCTTATGTCACGAGTCTTAACTCTTTCTCCGAGGTGGGCCGGTCCTGGGCGGCTCGGTGGGCCTCCTGTCGCGTCCGGTCAGCAGGTCGCAGGGGTTGGTCCCGAAGGCTGCATAGCCTACAAAAATCCTTTCAATTAAGGCTCTGCCCATTGAGCTAAAATTTCGTATTCGGTTGAACTATACTTGATTGGCTAATCTATTTTTATTTTAATTTTTTAAAAATTTAATTATATAAAATAAATTATCATTAGCTATAATATAATTTTAATTAACTATAATAAAAATTTAGATATAAACCACCAAAATTCCGTCCACCACCCAAAGTTGCGTAGTCAACAGTGACGCCGACGCATCCTGGTTGTCTGTTTTCGTACGTCGCCTGACTAAAGATGACAATGGGTACCCATAACCCAAAACCCGATGGGTAATTACCCCATTAGGGTACATATATGAGTTAAAATTTCTACCCATGGGTCTACTAATGGAGAAAAATAGGACCCAATGGGTACGCGGGTGTGGGTATGGTTTGACACTACCCATACCCATTACCCAATGGATACCCGAGTATTTATGGGCTATTTATTTGTAGCCCAGCCCACACAACAAATAATTATATTTGGCCCAGCCCAATAGATGTAAACTAAAACCCTAACCCTATTCCCCAGACGGCCGCCAGACCCCAATTCCCCATTTCACAGCCTCCAAGCCGTTCGGGGCTTCGGGCGCCCTCCAAGCCGTCGTCGCCGCCCTCCAAGCCGTTCGGCGCCGCCGCCCTCCAAGCCGTTCGGCGCCGCTGCCCCCCCCCCCCTCACCGTTCGACGCCGCCGCCCTCCAAGTCATCCTCGCCACCCGCTGCCAAGCCGTCGCCGCCGCACTCTGCCAAGCCGCTGCCGTCACCCATCTGCCAAGCCGCCGACGCCCATGGCGGCACTCTCCGGCTCGACGAACGACGACAGTCGGTGAAGCTTCCTCGCCTCCTTTAACCCTTGTTTCCATTGCAGGAAGCTTAATACTAACCCTAGTCACCAGTGCATCCAATCCACCAGTGGCGTAGCCAGGATTTGTAGCTATGGTGGTCCATTGTCTAAAATTTATTTAACCGCTATAAATTTAATATATCGGTACACAAGTATATGAATTACGAAATGCAATTAAGGTAAAAAGGACATACGAACTTCATAAAATAGACGAATATAGCTTTCTTAACATAGAATTGAAATATTACATACCCATAATAGTTGAAGAATAATACGTCACTACTTCTTCTTCTTGTCAGGCCTGCGCATCTATGGGTGTTTTCTTTTGACTTTGTGCAACCCTTCATGCCACCTGCATACACAAATACATCATAACTGCATCACAACTAATCTCCAGAAAATCAGTAAATTTCTAGAAAAGAAGAGCAAGTGTAAAACTGTAAATATATATAACAAAATTGTGTTACCCAGTCTATGCTAAATTCAACTAAATTGCTTCAGACAAATTGATCAATGAACTCTAGTATTAGTAATATATGTCTGTAATCAAACACAAAGAAGAATACCTATGCTTTCAGAAAATGAGAACCAGCGTGATCGCCATGATGATCTTTTACTACTAAGCAACAAGAAGAGGAGGCACCGAAGGAGGAATACCTATGATACGAATTCTGAATTTTGCTGCATATCTGTCCCTTGGTCGCACAAATTCAGAATATTCAGAATAACAACAATAGCTGAATGTCCTATGATATGAAGTTATGAACACATTTAAATTAACAACTAAATACTAGTTTTACCGTTTACGATCAAAGAGCAAACTAAGATGGGCTCATCTTAGTTTGCAATTTTAGTTTAGCAAACTAGTTTTACGATCAAATACTAGTTTTACGATCAAAGAGCAAACTAAGACGGCAAACCGACACTAGAAGTAGATGGGCAGGCAGCCGAGTACCTCCTGGCTGCTGGGCGTTTGCCGTCGACGTCGTGGTCCTCAATTCCTCATGCCCTCATGGAGTCGCGGCGCCGTACAGGGGCGGACGGCGGACCGATGTTCGATGGCCGCACAGAAGAATACGAACGGGCGTCGGGCGCAGTCTCAATCTAACGCGAATACGCGGCCACGGCGGCACGGCCCACGCGCTCCGGTCTCACACGTATGCGAACTCCAGTGCGGAACTGCGGGCTGAGGAATCTGCCATCTGGGCTTTGGTTGGACGCAGGGTGGTCCGCGGCCCACAGGGACCACCCTGTAGCTCCGCCCCTGCAATCCACCCACCCCATCCCGAAGGGACGTCGACGTGCATGAACCTGACCGGCAGCCGCCAGATCCAATAGTTTCTTCTCCTACTGTCAAAGAACTCAACGCGGCCAGTGGTCCGAACAGCCGCCCCTGTCCAAGGCCAAATGCTGCCGCCGTCCCTGATCCAAAGTGGCGCAACACCAAGGTTCAGAACAAAAAGAGCTGCCGGCCTCCCGTTTGTCCGACTTCAGGCACTACTCCTCCCAAGCGTCCTAGCAGGAACATCGTACAATCTCTTTGGTAAGCATGGATGATATGTGTGTATGACTTGTTTGACTGAATGTGTTCATGATAGTTTGATCTGGTTTTGTTGATATGTTTGTGTAGTTTCAAGAAGATGTCGACGGGCAGTGGGGGTATGGGTCACCTGCCGGGTTTATTTCACCCGCGCGGGTATGGGTTTGGGGGAAATGTTGTACCCGCCTGTGTTATTGGGTCCTCCAGCAGGGATGTTTTTTACTTAATGGAGGTGTGTTTGGGGTGGTGAAAACCAATGGGTATAGACCCATTGCCATCTTTACGCCTGACGCGTCCGGTCCATTGGTACGCAGGGGTGGGTCCAGAAGGTTGCACAGTCTGACAGTCAAACATTGCCAAGCACTGTAAGTCCTTTGTCAACAATTACTGCTGCAAGATCAACAGTGACATCGACGCGTCCTGATTCTCTTTCTCGGCATGGAAGGGTGTGGTGTCCCACTACGGCCCGGCATCTCTGATAACAGTGATACATGCAGCCTGCTCCAGTATGTACACGCAGGTAGATATTTGGTTAGATATTTTCGAGTGGATTACGAAGCGCATGTACGAACTTGATTTTCTTATTTCTGTAATGCAAACCATGGTACCGACTAAGGACAATGGCGTCGCTCGTTTCGACTTCAGATTCTGATTTTTTATTTATTTTTTTATTATTTATAAATTTTGTTTTTTTTGAACTTTTGACTTTTTGTGAGCTTTTTTACTGGTTATTTTTTTCCGTATTTATTTGCGTTGTCCACGATGAGCTAGCATATTTTTTCTATTTGTAATTTTTTAAAATTTAATTACGGTAAATAAGCTACCTTCAGTTACAATGAAATTTCAACCATAAGCTATAGCTTTTTAGTCCAACCGAGCGGGGGCCTAAATGTGAAGTGTACATTTAATGCAGGCCATGTTGAAGAATTGAAGGCACACAATCCCGAGCGATTCCCCACCGTAGCCTGCTCTTCCACCGCTTCTGTAAGCTGATTTTTGATTTTTCTATAGTAATTAGTTTTTAAATGTAATATCTTTTTAAGATGAAATATACAAGTTAATTATAACATACAGCTGTGTAAGGTATATTTTCTATCTTTGTGTAGTAACTTTCGGGGTTCCCGAAGGGAAAACCATATGTAAGCTGGTTTGTGGAAATGAAGTAGTTCTTCTTCAGTTCCTTGATAGTTCTAAGTCTGATCATATAGAACAAGGTTTTATGCTAGGGACCCTATAGGAGAAAACTCTCTGGCTACCCTTCGCAGAGCCTGAGGTTGGCTACGGAGAATGGTAAGGCCTTAGAGAAGTGTTCCCTTTGGGTGGAACTGACTGGGGAGACGATAAAAAATTGTCTCATATGATCTTGACTTTAAATTTCAAGGAAAAGGTATAGCTACTCCTGAAGCAATTAGTGAGAAGTATGGTAAGTACCGAGTAGGATTTTTACACCACTGAAAGCACTTCGACTGTCTTGTTGGTTTCGCCAACCCGCAAGATCCTGGAAAAATTACTGATCAAAATTAATCATAACCATCGTAAAAGAAACATCCATTTCAGTGAATAGTTCAGAATAGTAACTAAATACTATACCCACCACCATAGTGCAAGAATGCTAGTCACAAGTGGAATATTACTATTGAAATAGTGACCAGAATTTTATCTTTTCAATAATCATATATTAGCATCAGAATAGTGTTACTGTGTTTTGCTAAGTCATATTAGCAGTTATATTTGTATCATATTGGTATCAGAGTATCTCGCAATGCAGGGAATACAAGTATTTAAGACCATCTAGGTGGTATGAACAATTTTTCAGAGGTAGTATGTATATTTTTTCGATATTTTCCTTTATATATATATATATATATATAAGCACACACAAAATTTTTCAGAGGTGGTAAGTTTTTTAAGCTTGTGATTTAAGCATGTATCGAATATATATATATATATATATATATATATATATATATATATATATATATTGTTTTGCATGCATTGTGGTTGGATATTTTTGTGTGTGCTTCTGTGATTTGCAGGTTTAAAAATATTAATAAATTTTGAAAAAGCTTCCGCTAGACGCTGCAATCATTCACCCCCTCTGATTGCCATCGATGATTCTACAGTACCTTTTGCCTCCTGGAACCACTTAAGCAATGAAAATTTATCTTTTAAAAAGGCAAAGTAAACAAAAATCAATAAGAAGAAAGCTCAATAGCGTTCACTGAGGGGTAAGGACAGTTGTCCTATGGCTGCTTTTGCCAAGGCTTTCGTGAAAGCGGTCCTGATGAAGGAGACATTTGGGAAGATTGGATAGAATATTTAAGTTTAATTAGATATGCTCAGATGATTATTTATTAGTAGACATGCGCCTCGTTAAGGAATGTTTCCTCAAGAAGATCAGGCTACCTCTCAATCTCATAGCTATTTCGATAACCTGTAACGATGGAACATGATACACTGCGCTTACTTAACGATAAGGAACCGGCCGAGACAAGACAAAAACACACATAGCACACGTGATTATTTTCTCTGGATTCTGGAGCACCTGCTCCCTCTTCTTTTTATTTCTTATGTCTCCATCACACTGATGAACTTCTGCTGTGTCTCCGGTACTCGCGCTCTCGTGGCATGTGGTGTGCATACGTTCTGATCTGATGTTTGTGTGCTTTTTTGTTGGAGTCAAAGAAAAAAAGTTTCCACAGACATGTACACCGGGCGCCGGGGAAAATCCTAACGTCCGGGCTCCTATAAATACCCATGCGTGCAGCTGAGAGCAGCCGGGCTTACACACGCTCGGAATATTAGCAAAGTTTACCAGCTCTTAGTTTCTTTATTTACCAACATGATGAAATGCGTCCTAGCGCTAGCCATGCCACAGTTGGTGCTGTGGTTTCTCCTCACTCCCGCCCTAGTACTTTCCCAGACGGTGCCGACGGTCTCCGACATGGCGGCCTCACCAATGCCGGCTCCACATCCGGGCTGCCCTAGAGTGTGCGGCGGCGTACACATTCCCTTCCCATTCGGCATCGGCGACGGCTGTGCCTGGTCGGGCTTGGATGACTTCAACGTCACTTGCAACCATAAATTCAACCCTCCGAGACCACACTTATACGGTGTCATCGAGATCATCGACATCTTGGTGGAGGCTGGTGAGATGCGCATCGTCACTCCTGTGTCGTACATTTGCTACAACTCGTCCAATACCATCAAATCAAATGAAACCTCCTGGGGATTCAGCCTCATCGACACGCCGTTCCTGATCTCACCGGAGAGGAACGAGTTCACGGCCATCGGGTGCAACACCCTGGCGCTCCTCAATGGCAGGGACGACTGGAGCTACTTAACCGGCTGCGTCACGACGTGCGTGAGCTTGGATGGCGCTGCCCACGACGGTGAGCCGTGCGCGGGGCTTGGTTGCTGCCAGACGCCGTCCATCCCGGTCAACCTTAGAACCATAGCGGTCTACTGGGGTAACAACAACAGCATCGGCGCCATCGTCGACAACGCTGCGTGGAGGTACAGCCCCTGCAGCTACGCCTTCGTGGCCGAGAAAGGCTGGTACGTACGTAAAACTAAAGCGCGCGCCGTTATGCTAGTGTCTCAAGTTGCAAGTGCTATATCTAGATACATACACTGTCATAAAGAGGGAGTTCGAACCGTCGTGCCTCCTTTTGACTCCCATCTGAAAAGTATCTATATATATAATAGTATTATTATAAATAGATGATTTTTTTGCGATTAAATAAATAGATGAATTCCCGTAAAAAAATAAATAGATGAATTTTGTATCTAATTTGACCATCGATATTCTTGTGCTTTGTGTGTGTGAGTTTGCACCATGACATGTAAAGAAGTTAATTATCAAGTTTTTTTCTACAAGAGCGAGTAACAGTTAACTTATTTATAATTTAGGTATAATTTTAGCCGGAAAGATCTAAACAGTACAGGTGAGATCGCCTACACTGGTGAGAGAAGTATTCCTCCGCTAGTGCTCGACTGGGCCATCAGGAGCAACGGGACGTGCCCGCCCCCGCCAGCAATAGCTCCCGCCTGTGTCAGCGCCCACAGCAATTGCATCAACGCCACACACGGGCAGGGGTACTTTTGCAATTGCTCCAAGGGATACTCCGGCAATCCCTATGTCACCGGTGGATGCACAAGTCAGTTCATTTGTCCGCAAGAATTACCTGTCTTTGAGCTTATCCCATCCACTACCGAACAGTTGTTGTTTTGGAATTCATGATGTTAAACATATTTTTCGAATATTCAATATACAGATATTAACGAGTGCGAGCTTGGGAAATCAGATCCTAAGAGGTACGAAAATCAACCTCTCTGTCAAAGTGGTAGCACATGCCATGACACGGAGGGTGATTACGAGTGCAAATGCAATTTCTGGCGACGAAGGGACGGTAAAAGCAACAAGGTATGCCAGCCCATATTTCCTACGTCTGCAATTGCAATAGCAGGTGAGCATTCTTACTATCCTACTTCCTCTGTTACAAACTTTGATCATTAATATACACAAAACTACTTATATTTATCACATAAATATAATATTAGTATATCTATCATCAGAAGTGCTTTCATATCATTGGTTTTTTTATTTTTACTGACATATAATCGCAAAAAAGGTACTTGTCAAACATAATGTATATATTGGAGACTATGTCAATATCCAAAACGACTAATAAAAAATAATGAAAGAGTAGCTTCTACTCGTACAAAATTATTTATGGACATGAATACATGCTTGCACGCATATTGGCAAGGAAATGCCATGGTTAATTAATATCGATCCACGCTATCTGTGTTTGCAGCGATAGTCTGTGTCGTCGTTCTTTTGGGACTCCTATTGTGGTTCATTCACAGGGAGCATAAGAGACGACTGCTAAGAGGGTTTTTTGACAGAAACGGTGGCCAAATACTGAAGAGCATGAACATCAACATCTTCACGAAAGAGCAGCTGGACAAGATCACACAAAGCTACAAAACCAACATTGGAAATGGTGCCTTCGGCATGGTCTACATGGGAACTATTGACGACAACCGAAAGGTCGCAGTCAAACGCTCCATTGTAGAAGGCGAGACGCGCCGGCAAGATGAATTCGTGAACGAGCTCACCATCCAATTTCGGATCAACCACATGAACCTGGTCCGTCTCATCGGATGTTGCTTGGAGACAAAAGTTCCCATGTTGGTCTTCGAGTTCATCGCCAATGGAAGCCTCTACCATGTGCTTCATGGAGACGAAAAGCGTACTCTGTCGTTGCTGGTACGCTTGGACATTGCCATTGGCTCTGCGGAAGCGCTCGCCTACATGCACTCACATGCTGGCTACAACATTGTTCATGGGGATGTCAAGTCCGGCAACATTCTCCTTGATGACAACTTCATGCCAAAGGTCTCGGACTTTGGGTCATCTAAGCTCATGTCAGTAACCAGGTATGCCAACTGGTCTGTGATGGGGGATATGAATTACATAGACCCCGTGTACATCAAGACAGGGCATTTCACGGAGAAGAGCGATGTCTATAGCTTCGGAGTTGTGCTCTTGGAGCTCATAACCCGGAAGAAGGCCAAGTACGAAGGGAGCAACAGCCTTCCAATAAACTTTGTCAAGTCTTACAATGACAAGGGTACAAGAAGGGAGATGTATGATAAAGAGATCTCATGTGCTGCTCAGCCTTACTACATGGAGTGCCTTGACAGGATCGGTGGCATCGCGGTCCAGTGTCTCAAAGGAGAAGTGGACGAGAGACCGACCATGACACAAGTGGTGGAAGAACTTAAGCTGGTGAAATTAAGAGCCTGTGAGGCTGAAATTGTGGGCAAGAATGCGTAGATGAAATTAATGATGCAAAGCATGGTCAGTTAGTATCCTTTGATTTGCCATCCCAGGGTACTTCATTATAAGCTATGGCTTTCTTCTAGTTAGATTGTATTAGTTATGCTTGTAATGTACTATTTAATTTCCTTCGCTGTGAGATTGTATTAGTTATGCTTGTAATGTACTATTTAATTTCCTTCGCTGTGAGATTTATCAATCTGCTTGCAATATCAGGCATATAATGCCACTTTATGTTGGAGATAGTTTGCTAGACTTCTATTTCCTCAAATATGCCCACTATATCATGTGGCCCAATTGTATCGAAAGTTGGCACATATCAGTAGCTATCCCTAGCCACTAATGATTGGTCACAAGTGGGAAAAGAAAACAACTTGCATGCATAACCAAGAGCTAAAAGCTCAAGTCAATGCTCTATTCTTGCCAATGTATCACTCCCAAAGCATGGCACTTGGATTTCCATACATATCCGTCGTGTTGTTGATCACTTTGTCCACTGTGGTTGCTGCTTCTTCTCCAGGTCTGAGCAAGAACAGCGGCAGCGACACTGATCTCGCTGCACTGCCGGCTTTCAAAGGCCAGCTCTCCGATCCTCTTGGCATCCTCAGCAGCAACTGAACCAACAGCACATCTCTCTGCGACTGGGTCGGCGTCTCGAGCGGCCGGCACAGGCAGCACATCACCGCCATGGAGCTGCGGGACGTTCCCCTCCATGGATTGCTGGTTCCTCACCTCGGTAACCTCTCTTTCCTCTCCGTCCTCACCCTCACGTCCTCACTGACACAAACCTGACGGGCTCAATCCCAGATAATTTAGGAAGACGGAGTCGCCTCAAATTCCTAGATTTTGGCCACAATGGCCTGTCAGATAGCATCCCGGCCACCATAGGAAACCTCTCCATGCTTCAAATGCTTGTCCTAGTGTGGAACCACCTATCTGGTCCAATCCCGGTAGAGCTCCAGGATCTTCACAATCTTGGCTACGTAAATCTCCAAACGAATTACCTCACTGGCTCGATACCAAACAATCTATTCAACGACACACCTTTGTTAACTTATCTGAACATTGGCAACAACAGCCTGTCAGGACCGATAGCACATTGTTGGCTCCTTGCCAATGCTCAAGTTCCTTAACCTGCAGGTCGATCATCTCGCCGGCCCAGTTCCTCATGTCTACACCGCGAGTTATCAGGCTCACAACCAACTACAACTTAACTGGCCCTATCCCTGGCATGTCGGTGCCTCAGAATTCTTTCCCTGGCGAGTAAATTATTTGACGTTTTTCCAAGCTGAGGGATTTGCCGAGGTGAAGCGCGGAGGGACAGGGCTATTGTGACAGCTTGACGCATGAGTTGTCTAAGGTATTAACTCACTCTTCTCTTTATAATATCACCAGTAATTTGTTGAATGTTGATGCGGACATGTTGTAAGGGCCTTTTTTTGTTGTCACTTGCCTTATGAATTGCTAACCCTGCAAAGTAGAAACTGATGCTCAATTGGGGCTTTGTATGATGTGGCATCTGTTTGGGTTTTGTTGTTTAGTTCTGGTGTGACAGTTTATTAGCGTAGAGCTGCTGTGTGCGTGCCAAGATTACCTCAACACAATTTCCCAGTCGCTGCCAGAATGTTTTGATTTAATTTGTTATATAACCTTTCAATCTGTGAGAAAATCATTCCTCAATGTATTGACTCGCTTCTCTTAGCATTTTTAATATGAGAGCTTGGCACCTTGGCCTAGGCTACACTGTTATGTACTAATATTAGCTTTGCCAAGGATAAAAACCCTTCCAGAGTTACTTTGGGCTTTGCGCATTGGGAGACCATTATTCCTTCTGTATATATTTTTGCCCAATCCCTCTTCTGTTTGTAATATATTAACATAGCACTTATAGGTTCCTTTTTCTTAACTGAAACTGGAAATATCTGTGTGAAGTAGGTACACAGTGAATTACCAGTAGGGAGAAGGCACACATCTGAGGTAAATGCTCTGTATACAAAGTTACAAACAGAAAAGTTAATAGTAAAGTGTAGAATATAACGTTGTTAGACCATGTGGCTATGTCTAGGTTATTTTGGTAATGAATAATTGACAATAGTTAATTTATAATGAATATTTGCTAATACTGCTTATCGGTGTTTTGCGAGACGTGTGGTGTGTGTGGATTGACGTTGGTCAAGTTTGGACGAATTTGTGCCGGAAGAATATTCTTTGGTCTTTGCATGTGCAGGTTTAGCATGGAGACGATCATGGTCGGTGACGAGGAGGACTAGGACTAGGATGGGTAGATCCGAGGTTCAGACCGTCAAGGAGGTCACGAGATGATCGGGCTCATGCTTGGGGCGTATGGAGATCAGAGATGGATGCTACGTGTTGGAGCTACGGGAGGTGCGGTTCTGGAGGCTTCGACACGTGATGAGTTGAAAAGTCGGGAGTGTGAAAACCCGTGTTAGGAAGGGTTTCGGGTCCCTTGAAAATTAGTGGACCAAAAGTCTGATTGAGATAAAAAGGTTTAGATCTAGTTAGACGAATTGTATTAGGGTTAAGAGCGGACTCTTAGCATCCGTGTCCAGTGCGGCGGCTGTAGATTGGTTTTGATTACGGCGTCGTTTCCGTGTGAGGCTTGGACGATGTAAGAATTAAATAGCCGAGCGACCGGCCGCTAGCGGGATAGAGAAAAAGGCGAGTACGAAAAAGAAACAGAGCAGCGGCGCCGTGGCGTATTGTGCGAACAAGAAAAGCGACGACATCGTGTTTTGGTTGGAAAAGAAAAAGAAACGATGCATGCATGATGGCAAAGGGCTGATTGAAGTGAACACTTTCTACGTTTTTCAATTAAGTTTGTGAGTTTTTAAATTCGTATATATTATTCTTTTTCTTGGTTTTTTGATTCCCAGGGATTCTCTATGCTTGATCTTTATCTAGATATTTTTCTTGCTAATATACATGAAGTAGTTTTAATTAAAAATCGATCTCTAGTTTGAATAGAAAAACAAAAAAAAAGTGGCTTCTATGCATTGCTGCTGATGGAAGTGATCAGTAGTAACGTGTTTTGATCAAAAAGCGAGCGGCTGCTAAAACCTAGTTGATGAATAGTTGTGAGCGTACGGCGGCTAAGATTTTTTACTGGCATTGAGCGGCTAAGATTTCAATAAAGTTCGGCTGAGATTTTTTACCGGCGAAGTACTGTGCTGCGCTGTAAGTTTGAAATGCGATGATTGCTTGCGTGAAGAAAATCGATGTTGCGCTTCTGGCCGAAGTTGCGATAGATTCGTTTTATTTCAAAAAAAACCAGAGGTAAAAATAATATTTTTATTTCTTTTTGTTGGTATTTTTTTTGTTTTCTTTGCAGGTTTAAAAATATTAATAAATTTTGAAAAGCTTCCGCTAGACGCTGCAATCATTCACCCCCTCTGATTGCCATCTACGATCCTATAAATGTAAAATCAGTTGACAATTAGTTCTTTTTTGGCACCAGTTCTTTTTCTGATTCTGAACTTTTTTGGTGGCATCCGATGATTGATATATGCAATGAAAAAATCAACCAGGAATGGCAATGTGTTGGACAAAAGTATTGAAGCGTGGTGTTATTCCAAGAGGTGCAGCTCAATTGGTTGGGAGCATATGCTTTGCGATTCAACCAGATTCCGAGTATCCTGACTAAGTGAATTGATCCAAAGAGGAGGGTTCTGATCCAAAGATTCAACCAGATTCTGAGTATCTTGACTGGCTGTGGCACCTGCTCGACAAGCGTCCCGTGCTGAGTGAACTGTGGAGGAAGGATGCCAAGACACTCACTGCTTACGAAGACCTAACAGGTTTCATCAAGTTGGACAACCGGGCTCGGATCAAGGAAAACAATGCTCTCACTACAAAGAATTGATCTGGAAAGTCTCATCAAGTGTCGAAGTCTATCGCATTTTCTGTCTTTACTATGCGATTTATTAGTCATCATGCAAGTGGTTTTTGGTAATAATGTAGTGACTCGGAACATTAAAATGTTTGGAGTTGCTTGGTTTGGTACAATGTGAGTATCTGCCACCAGCATTTTCCTGTTTCCTCCTCTTGTTAAGATGTAATTTGTATTTTGCAGCAAATGTTGTAGCAAATTATTACATTTCATCTTCTACGTGTGATTTTAGATGCCGCAAAATGTTGCTCAATTGACTCTAACTTGGTAAAATTAAGTTTCATCAATATTTCTGCAAAAAGAATAAAAATCAACCGTTTGTACATTTACGCAAATTCAACATACAAATATGTCTTCAAAACCCTCATGGGTATTTTAGATATTTTAATCTTTGTCCACAGCTGAAGTAGCTAGCCAGTCCAACAAAAAAAAAAGATTGCCAAATGACCTCTCAAGAAAAGCTACAAGCATCAACTACAGCTACTTTTTAGCTAGAAAGCCAAGTAGCTTATGGCTGAAAAACTAGAAAGCTACGGCTCCCCAAACAGGGCCAGTTCACTGTTTGCACTAGAACAGAGCAGCATCAGCTGCAGCGAAGTTACACTACATTTTACCTAGTTTTTCCTAGGATTAATCAGCAATTTGGTCTCCCAACTTCCCCTCTTGGCTCGCTTTGGTCCTCCAAGTTTCAAAAGGTCTAATTTGGTCTCTCAGCTTACATATTCAGTTCAACATAATCCTTTTGCTAATGTAGTAGGACAAATAGCGTATGTTGTGGATGCTGACTAGCTTTTCTATAAATTTAGTTGACTCATGCTAAGTGAAGAGACCGAAATACAGGTCATTTGGTACTGTGCGGATCGAAGATTACCGGCGCTTGTGTGTATGTATCAAAGAAATCAATATGGTTCTGTTCCGGTCAGTATGTACTATGTATTTAAAATAATATTATAAATGATATTTAGTGTGTATATAATTAAACAAATATATATATATATATAAATATATATTTATATTATCATATTAAATCTAAAATAGTATATTGGTATGGATCGATATTGAAACGTAACATTCCAATAACCATGTCGGTATGGTCTCTGAAATGATGTTGACAAGTATAGTATTATATGTCATGCATTCCAAGGCAAATAGGTGAATGAGAAACAATGTGCAAGGGTATTTCTATCTTTTCACCACGTGTATCCCGGGCAGCGTCTGCTATTTATTGCACCACATCAGCAAATGGACTAGCGTTCCGTGAGATCTTAAACACCCACTCGGTTAGGTTAAAAAGCTATAATTTATGGCTAAAATTATATTGTAGTAACTAAAATTTTATTATAGTTGAAGGTGGTTTATTTGGTGTAATTAAATTTTAAAAAATTTAAAAATAGAAAAAATATGCTAGCTTATTATGAACAACGCAAACGAATACAGAAAAAAAGAACCGGTAAAAAAGCAAAAAATTCAGAAAAAAATGAAATTTAGAAATAGTGAAAAATAAACTAGAAATCAGAAGCTAAAACCAAAACCAAAACGAGCGTCACACCGAAACAAAAACAAAATGTGTGGGCACCTCCTGCTGCATTGCCTTTGAAAAGTAAAGTCCAAACTTCATACAAAAAAAAGAGTGCTTAATTATGGCATACCGCATAAGACATCCATGCAAAATTATCACACTTTGATTGGATGAGGCGACTTATTGGGCTCTACTCACGTACGCAACTGCACGTATGCATCGTATTGTATGTATATACGTATGTCTGATATGTATATATTTCGATTACTCCGATCCTAGCACGGCGACAACAGAGACCACGCAAGGCAGCCAGTGCGGTCCATCTACACCCAGGCGCCATCGATCCGATGCGCAGCCGGCCGGAGTCAAAGTCCACCCGTAGACAATGCACGTAGATTTCTTCTTTTCAGCTTCTAAAAACTATTTTTTAACTTTTAATAATTAACTTTTAAAAGAAATACCTTTTTAAAGTGAAGTCTACAAGTTATTGTAGTACACACTATAACGACTTTATTTATATTAGCCAAAATTACACGTAAATTTCTATTACTCTATACTGTAACGAATAATTAAAAGTTATAAGTCACAGCAATAAACCATTTGCCAAAACAAAAAAAAAGCCCGTCTGACTTGCTCTCATATCGCCTTCACACTACGGATAAGTCTCAACGCTCCCCTGTTTCTCGACATCTCGCAACAACCGCATGCCCTGTGGGCTGTGGCCCTAGCAGCTGCTTATATAAAAGGCGCCCTACCCTCCAAACAGGAAAGCAGGCGGATCCACGGACGGACAGGGAGAGGCAGAGGCGCACACGCACGGAGTCGAAGCCTTGGACGTCCATCTAGAGACGCTGAAGTATAGAAGCACCTACATGTGAAGGCAACAAACCAAGCAGAAGCCTAGCATGTATGCCCATGGTGGAGCACCATCTCGTCCCCGTAGAAACTATGCCGGACGAGCAAACATCTTCTGTACGCGCACACGCACCTACGGCCTCCTGCTCACGCGCAAAGCGAAGCAATAGCGGGAGCCACATCCATAAATAGAGAAGAAACTCCGAGAGAGGAAATCAGGGAAGAAAAAGAAAAGAAAACTAGAAAAGCGTTGCTATCTTCTTGTATCCTCGCCTGTGCCCGTCGTCGTCAGCATGCAACAACTCACGGCGCCCGTATTCGATGGTGAGCATCTTGATCAGGCTTTACTAGTTGACATCGCCTGACGAAAAGAACATCCCCCATGAAAATAGGGCACAGATTCCCCGTTGAAGTGGTAATTTGCCATAGACCAAAACGATCGTGGTTCAGGTTCTCTCAATACGATGGAACTGGCTACGAGATATACATAAGCGCTGCATAGATTCCCTATGGGAGCGAGAATTGGCCATAGATCGAGATGTTCATGGTTAAGGTACTCTCAATGCGAGGGAAATAACCAGTGGCGGAACCAGGATTTGGCTACGCCCCGGGCTGAACTCTAACCTAAAACTAACTCCAATTTGTACTCATATCACGATATAACAACAGTATATCATAATTGGCTAATTGTATTACTGATATGAAATTTGAGTTCAATACTAAACAAGTAAACATGAAGCATAATAAGAAAAACATGGCATAAAATAAAAATATAACAAATGTAACATGACAGAGATACAATTTGAGTACCTAAATTACGAAGATTTACGCCCGCTTCATTTTGTATAATCAAATGCAAGAAAGAGATGTCTTCAGTGTGTTGGTTGAGAACGTCAACACTCTCTTGATAGATGGAAATGCTTGCTGTTTCCTCAGAAGATCCTGCTTTATGAGATTGCCAAGTCAGAACAAATAATATTTTGCTGCATTCCTGTACAGATTTGAAAGATGAGAGTGCTAGAGCAATTTGTGTTTGTTTAGCACCGACCACTTGACCAGACATTGTACTTATCAAGAGAAAGACATGATAACTATGGTCACATTAAAAGCATATTTTCTGTGGTGAAGCTAATGGCTATGAGAGCCTGATGGGTTTATCTGATCTCATGAATCGAATAGTTACATCATAAGACAATATAATTGTTAAATTCTCTTCTAAGCAAGGTGATTGTTTCAGTTTATGCTACCCAACAATTAATCACATACTGTTAATCACTAAGATGAATTTCTACAAAAAGTAGATGAGATCATGAGAGTGCTCCATTGCAGGTGTTTAATTAAGAGTTCAATTAATATCCGAGAACAAGTATATTACTTTCTTTTGTACATGGTCTACATTTTAAACTCAAGTAGAATTTTGGAAATAACTCATGCAATAAGGTCCAAGTGGATGCAGATTACAGTCCAACAAGTGTACAATCCCAGTTAAAAGATCTCAATCAAATAGTGACAGATTGCATTTGTATAAGATAAGAATACATTTCAGTATTTCACAATTCACATCCTTTACCAATTATCAATTGCCGGTTTACCTACCACTGAAGAGTGAAGCCTAAAGCAGTGGGACTCTGGTCTCTGACGAGCAGCAGGCAGGAGCGGGAGGGGGGCGACGCCGGTGCTGGCCGCCTGGCCGGGAGGTGGACACTGGGTCAGTGGGTGGCGCAGGCCTGGAGGAGGGGCGCCGGGGTGGCACTGGGCCGCTGGCCGTCGGGAGGGGGCGGGCTGGGAGGCCGGGAGCCGGCCGGCGCTGGCTGGGAGGAGCCGAGGCGGGCCGGCGCCGAGAGGGGGGCAGCCGGGCAGGCCGGGAGCCGGCCGGCGCTGGCTGGGGGAGCCGAGGCGGGGCGACGCTGGCCGGGAGGCAGGGCGGCGCCCAGAGGGAGGGCGGGAGGCGGGGCGGCGCCGAGAAGGGGGCGGGAGGCGGGGCGGCGCCGTGTGGGGAGCAGGCCGGGAGGCGGGGCGGCGCCGAGAGGGGGGGCGGGAGGCGGGGCGGCGCCGGGTGGGGAGCACGCCGGGAGGTGGGGCGGCGCCGAGAAGGGGGGCGGGAGGCGGGGCGGCGCCGGGTGGGGAGCAGGCCGGGAGGCGGGGCGGCGCCGAGAGGGGGGCGGGAGGCGGGGCGGCGCCGGGTGGGGAGCAGGCCGGGAGGCGGGGGCGCTAGGGTTTTGAGGCAGGCGAGCAGCGGCTCTGCGGGACGGTTGCGACTTGCGAGCGCGTGAAGTGGGCCGTCCGCGGGATAGTGTCGGCCTGGGGAGCTGGAGAAAAATATTATGGGCTATTAGACTACCTGGGCTGAATTCTAGAAATACCACCCCGGGCTGGGCTGAAACTACATGGGCTATACACTACAATGTTTTTCACACCCCGGGCTGAAGCCCACCTTGCCGGGGGCCCAAATCCGCCCCTGGAAATAACTATGAGACATACACAAGCACAGCACGGATTCTCCCAACACTACGGAGCCAACTACAAATAAAAACAAAGATATATATATATACACGAGTGATCAGTCATCCATGTATGTCCGCAAGTTCTCTTTAGTCAATATCTTTCTTCCTCTCTCTGTTTAAAGCACACGTCAAAATAAAGAAAATAATCAAGAATACAACAATACAAAAGGGACATAGATTTAAGGTAGAAAAATAAAATGAGAAGAAGAAATAAAAAACAGGTGCATAAAGTCGATAGTCAACTATGTGGAAGAGAGTTACTAGCCGTGCATATACTGCATCAACTATATATTCATGCGTGGCTAGGCTAGGCCTATTCACATAGTCTTTTGGTTTTGGCTTATGTATAATAACAGTTTATAGAAAAGCGTGTAGAAATAGAGGTACTTGCAATTTTGATTAATATAAATGAAATCATTACAGTGTGTATTATAGACTCTGTCTAGAAGACACTTTGTTTGAAAACTAGGTATTATAAAAAAAAATCTATTTACTATAGAAAAATAATTTTTAGAAGTTGATATAAACAGGGCACACAAGGACTACAAATCGTGAAAGTAAACCAATCCTTCACAACACTGGACTAGCCCTGGAGGGACAAAATTCAGGAAATTTCAGCTTATTTCTAACACTTCAGGAAATTTCCCTTGGATCATACTCTTCATAATTAGTCAGATGGACATGAATCCTAACCCTCCATCTCACGTTGAATAGATCTTGGAAGCGGTGGCACGTTCACATCAAAGGACCCCTCCATTATCTTCACCACAAGCCCCATGGATGGCCGATGTTCCTCGAAGTCTTGGATGCACCAACATGCTAACCTAGAGATCCTCATCAGTTCTTCCCTATCAGCGGTTCCTTCTAACATTGGGTCCAAAATGGTCTGTTCATTGCCATCGATCACCTGCACTGATGCCCAACATGGAAGGAATGCCTTGCTTCCAAGTTCAGACTCTTCGAATTGGGCTAAGTTCCTCCTTCCAGATATCAGCTCAAAAAGCATCATGCCATAGCTATAGACGTCTATTTTGGGTGTGATTGGCAAACCTGAGAGCCACTCAGGTGCAAGGTACCCAATTGTACCTCTCATTGTCGTCAAGACAGAACTGAAATCATGACTAAGAAGCTTAGCCATGCCAAAATCTGCGACCTTTGCATGGAAGTTTGCATCAAGGAGTATGTTCTCTGGCTTGAGGTCACAATGGATAATGCATTCTCTGCACTCCTCATGGAGGTACGCTAGCCCTTTTGCGACACCTAGTGCAATCTTATACCTTGTGTTCCAGTCAAGAAACGTGGTTCCTTTCCTAAACAGATGGAAGTCCAAAGAACCACCTTGCATATACTCGTAGACAAGAAGCCTCCTAGTCTTTTCTGCGCAGAATCCAAGCAGGCGCACCAAATTGACATGACTGATCATACCGATGGTGCTCACCTCGGCACGGAATTGCTTCTCCCCCTGGTTAAACCTTTCTAGACTCTTCACAGCAATGAATGTTGAATCTGGTAGTCGCCCTTTGAACACCGAGCCAAACGCACCTCCCCCCAACTTCTCTGCAAAGTTCTTGGTGACACGTTGCAGATCACTGTATTGGAAGGAGATCAATGTGTCCCTATTGGATATCATTAGAGCCCTCTCTCTGCAGCATCTCTGAACTAGCATATACAATACACTAGCAAAGATTGTCAAAGCAACAATTACTCCACTGACAAGGGCACAAATGATCACCACCTTGCTCTTTCGAGTCTTTTCAGATTCGGGTATCTCTGATGCAGCGAGTCTTAGGAATAGGGTCCCTCCATTCCCATCGTACTGTTCTTGGAGGTTAACCAGGTCACCATGCCAAACAAAGCAGCCACTGCTATTGTAAGCATAAGCATTACAACTGCAATTATTTAGACAAACCATTTGACAGTCCTGAGAGCTCCTGGCCTCTGCATTTTGAGCATTATCAGGTAGCCTCACACCTGCTATGGTATAGAACTTATCAGCTTGCGTCTTCACCATGGTCGAATTCATCTGGCACTGCAGCGGTACATTCCTCTTGCACCCACCGCCAAATTGCCCAAGATCCCAGTCACTCTGAACCTTCTGGCTAAACCCCTTGATGCACTTGCAGAACGGCAAGGCGTTGACGTTGCAACTGCCATATGCCCCACATAGAGCATACACCTCACACGGTTTTCGCGGCTGGGACCAGAACAGAATCCACTCCTGTGTGGACTCCGCCCATGTCAACTCCTTGATCTGCCCATTCACGTCAATGATGATCCGTGAGATGACTGCATCGTCCTTCGTCGAGTAGATGAAGGAACTCTCCCTTGTGTTATTGATGAAGGAGTTGTAATTGTAACCGACCGCCATCTCAGGAATAAGGCTAAATGCATTGCCGTTCCAAGGGCCACTGGTCCAGTAACTTATGGAGTTGTTCCACTGGATGAAGTACTGTGTTGTGCCGTTTGGGTCCAGCTCCAGTGAGAACAACCCGGGGGACGGGTTCGCGCTGTTCTTCCACGCAACAAGCCTCTGGCTTACACCGGTGGTCTTGTTCAGCCCAAGCTTTCCCCCCGGAAGCCAGGTGTTTGTTGGATGATCTATGCTTCGCCAATAAACTATCGATGAATTGGAGGCATCAGTGAGGTCGAGGCTACCGTTGTCCCTGATGATGGCGATGGTAGAGTTGGAGGCTATGCTTACGTTGGTCGACCATAACTGCCGGTTCTTGGATTGATCAAGGAGAACAAGGTTGCCATCGCTGCTGATGGCCAAGGAGGCGGTGGTCGGGTCAGACACTGGTATATTGCTGTTTGCCGTCCACACGGTCGTCACCTGCCGTATGTTGCTGTACCATATGGCTATGTAGTAGTTGCTGGAGCTGGAAGAGGTGGAGTTACCTTGTGGTGGGGAGTAGAAGCCCAAGGTGAACTTGTTGCCCTTGGACACAATCTTCTGCATCCCGGACAACGGTGTGGTGGAGTTGATGGTGTCGACGGCCGTGCAGACAAGGATTTGGCTGAAGAGGAGGAGGAAGAAGAAGGGAGCCATGGATGGGAGCTTGGAGGAATAGCCAGGGCTGCCTGGGACTGGGAGAGGAAGGGAGCTTGGACTTTTGGAGTAACGTGGATGATCCAAAAGAACCGCGACACAATCGAGGAAGGGCGGAAGGAAGACACGGAACCCAGCAATAGAAACTGAATAATCCTTTTGCTAATGTGCTAAGATAAATATATAGCAGTCACTGCATGCAAAGTAAGAAAGAGAGTCTTATTGGTGCAGTTGGAATCACTATTGTTGGTGGTGGGTGTGACTGCCGACACAACTTGAGCGCACTAGCTTCCACCATCCGAAAAATGGGAGACCATGACCTGTGAGTCCATGGCTAATGGAGTGGAAGTCAATTGCTGAGAGAATGGAATGGAATTCCATTACACATCCTAAAAATTAGGCCTTGCAAAGAAAATGTGTCAGGGGGCCTAATCCAAGACCCAACGCACACGTTCCTACGACATCAAATCACCGTGTCTTTGTAAGGGAGATATATTTTGTGAGCCATTCCAAAAGAAAAATCTGTAATCAAGTAGTTGGTTTGAAGTACATACTACTAGTATAATACTAATTCAGGTCTATCACACGAACGTCGGGGAAGGGGCGGTCACAGACATTTTATGCTGTAGAAGTAAAGCTTGCAGCAATACGGTGACTCAACAACGGATCCTTTTACCGATTTCGAATAAATGCATCCAGTCACCTAACTTGATACTATTTTTTACCGTGCTTGTATATACCTACTTCACCATTTATGCATGCTTACATTAGAAATTCGGACGGTTTGCGAGTTAAAGATTGAAATTTGGACTCAAGACAAAGTTAAGGATTGAAAAATAGACTTTCCTTGTCTGCACCAAATTCAGCTCTAGACTTGATAATGGCAGTCACTGCAAAGTAAGAAAGAGAGTCTTATTGGTGCAGTTGGAATCACTACTGTTGGTGGTGGGTGTGACTGCCGACACAACTTGAGCGCACTAGCTTCCACCATCAGAATCCGCGACACAATCCGTGGAAGTCAATTACACATCCCAAAAATTAAGACCCAACGCACACGACATCAAATTCGTGTCTACTGACCTGATGACCCAACAATGGACGGCGACATTGACTTCTTTGCAAGCAAGCCGTCCCCCAATGACCCCTTCGCCGCGTGTTCGCATTCTGACAATGACTTGCATGTTTGTCTCGCATTGCATGATTTTTCTCCACGATTGACATAGACCTCTTATTAATTAATTGAACGCCCTGATCAACTCGGCTTCGGCTTCTGGCTTATTTTTCACTATTCATAAGTTTCGTCTTTTTCTAAACTTTTGGCTTTTTGTTGAGCTTTTTTGCCGGTTCTTTTTTTCCCGTATTTGTTTGTATTATACGTAATGGGCTAATATATTTTTTATATTTTTAATTTTTTTAAATTTAATTATGCTAAATAAGCCTCTGTCAGCTACAGTGCTTTTTTCAGTCAGCTACAGTGTTTTCAACCATAAGCCATGAGCTTTTCAGCCGAACCGATCACCATCTTAATTGGGTGTTTGCTAATGACTAATAGTATTTTTCACCGGAAACAAAAGCCATCGCACCATCAGTGTTGCCAAAGTGCCATGCACAACAGGATCCCAAATATTCAATGTATAAAATTCCGTGGAGGCATGCTGGATGCACGGCTGGCAGTATCTAGAGGCAGGTGGCTGCTAGCCAGTATCGTTGATGCTTCTGCCATATGCTGCTGCATGTTCACCCTTCAGCACGGTGACCAAGCAAGCTAGGGTTAAGGGATCTATGTCAGTACAAAGTGAAACGAATCTTGTATTATCTTAGTGTTAAGTGAAAATATGTTCATAGCCTGGTGCAATGTAAAACAATCAACAATCTACTCGGTGCAAGTTACAAATTATTGTTTTATATATATATATATATATATATATATATATATATATATATATATATATATATATATATGTATATATATATATATGTATATATATATATATGTATATATATATATATGTATATATATATATATGTATATATATATATGTATATATATATATGTATATATATATATATGTATGTATGTATGTATGTATATATATATATGTATGTATATATATATATATATGTATGTATGTATGTATGTATGTATGTATGTATGTATGTATATATATATATATATATATATATATATATATATATATATATATATATATATATATATATATATATGTATGTATGTATGTATGTATGTATGTATGTATGTATGTATGTATGTCTGTGTGTGTATGTATATATGTATATGTATATATATATGTATATGTATATATGTATATATATATGTATATGTATATATGTATATGTATATGTGTATATATATATATGTATATATATGTATATATATATATGTATATGTATATATGTATATGTATATGTGTATATGTGTATGTATATATGTATATGTATATGTGTATATGTGTATGTATATATGTATATGTATATGTGTATATGTATGTGTATATGTATATGTGTATATGTATATGTGTATATGTATATGTATATGTATATATGTATATGTATATGTATATGTATATGTATATGTATATGTATATATATGTATATATGGCTTACTAATAAAAGTAGTACTAGATATAAAGTAAATGTGAAAGATGTAATTGAAAGCATGCAATCTAAAGGGATAAAATTCATGAGTCCTTTAAAAATCAGTGCAGAAGAAAGGGCAGGTGAAGAATGGAACATAAGTAGCTTAATAGAGGAGAAGACCTTAAAACAACCTGAAGATTATATAAGTTACCAAAATAATAAAGGGAATACTAGCATTAGATTTATAAACTATAAATCAAGAGCATTAGATGATTTAGATTCAGTTATATCTGAAAGAGATATTGAGGATAGAAATATTGAAGAGAACAGGAGAAATAGTATTTCCGAATTCATGGAGAAATTAGACTTAGACAGTGAAATAGAATATTGTGAAGACAAGTTAAAATATATATCTGAAGATTATAATAATGTTATGAAAAGCGAATGGCCTAAGTTAAGAGAAAAAGAAATTTACTTTCGTAGAGAATTATTTAGACTAAGAAAATTAAAAAAGGACAAAGTTATAACCATGAATAATTCAAATGAACAAATCGATAAAATAAAACAGTCTGAAAATAAAGAAAGTATAGAAAATAAAGATACCAAAGAAAAGCAAACAATAACTGAAGAAGAACAGTGGGAAGAAAACGAAAGATTATTGTTAGAAAGTCATGAAGAAGAAATAGAGATAGCATGTAATGAAGAAGAAGTTATAGACAATGCCGACCAATATAATGATTTCATAAATTCTTTGGATGAAATAGGCTTACATAATTTAGACAATGCAATGGAAGCAATGGAAGTAGATCTAGGAAAGGGAAAGAGAAGAAGATATGGTGAAAGTTCAAATTCTGTAAAAACTGAAGGAGAAAGGGAGAGACCCTCTAGAGCAGCAGGAAGATGGCCTCCAGAAAAAGAAGATTATGCATATAATTATATCCCTGGACAATATAGATATATGGGTTCTAAGAAAAGAGATTTTGAAAAGGCTATAAAATTCCAAAATCATAAAAGTGATGGGGCAATATTAAACTTAGCTGCACATGACCCCATAGATTGGCCAAATATTGTAAGCATATGGAAAGGTTTAATAGTACAAAAATATATACAAAATCAGCATAATATAGGAAATAAAGTTGAAGATATGCTAACATACTTGGAAACATTCCTAGGAGAATCTGTGAAAGTTTTATGGGAACAATGGGTAGAAAACTATCCCAACCTTTACGAAGAATTAAAAAGAGCAGGAAGTAACCCAAATAACTTTGCAAACATAATATCAAATATTATTATAGCAGAAGACCCAGATTTAGGGTATACAACATTACAGAATGAAAGGTTGAGAGAAATAGAAAAGTTAACATTAACAAGTTGGAAAGGAATAAAGGAATTTTCTCAACACTATTTATATAATGCCACTACAGCTAAACAAGGATACAATAAAGGCATAGTAGAAAGGTACTTCAACAAACTACCTGATCCATTAGGAAGCATAATTTTTGAAGAATATAAAAAAGAAACAGAAGGCTCAGTCGTTAACATATCTCAAGCTATAACATATGTGTTTAAACAATTAAGAAAAATATGCACCAATATACAGGCTCAAAGATCTATGAAATATGCTGATTATAATTTTTGTAACAAAATAGTTCAAATACCTTTAACATATGGAGAGGATAGACCTAAAGGGAGAAAACAATTTAAACCTCAAAATAATGGTTATAACAAATATAAAACAAAAAGGAGGTATTTTCTTAGGAAATCAGATAATAAGGCTCCCTATTTGCATAAAAGAAATGTAAGGCGTTATAATCCTAGTAAAAGCTACGATAAAACATGTAGATGTTTTATATGCAATTCGCCAGATCATCTAAGTAAAACCTGTCCCAATAAAGATCAGAAAAGATACTCAAGTAAATATGAAGAACAAGAAAGGGTTTTAATAATAGATAGTGTAAACGAAAATATATTGGTTTGTGATGATGAAATAAAGGATGATGAGTCAATATATTCAATCATAGAAACAGAAGAAGTGGAAATTAACGAAGGAGATTATGAATCAAGCATTGATGAAATAGACTTAATAGATGAATTAACTGGTTTAAATATTGAAATGATGAATCAAATAAACTGTGAACATGATTGGATAAGAGGGAAAGGTGATTACAATATAAAATGTACCTTTTGTATATATTATCCAAGTCAAGAAAACAGAGCTACCTGTAGTCTATGTCTGAAACAAGCATGTTCAGAATGCTTAAAGGCAAAGGGACATAGATGGAGACAAGAAATAGAACTAGAATCAGATGATAAGATATTATCTAGCAGGGTTAGAACATTAGAAAATAGAATGAATAAATTAGAAGTAAAATTAGAAGAGCTCAAATATCAGTTGGACACTAAAGATTTACCAGAAGAAAAAGTCACAAAAAACACAGAAAACACTGAGTATAAAGAACAAGCTATAATCTTAAAAGAAAGCAAAGGAACCAAGTTGATCCAACTAAAAGATGCTATAACTAGTTTTGGAAATAAATATATAGTTAAGTTACCTTTTAAAGAAATATTAGGAATAAGAATCCCAGTAAAAATAAAATTAAAACCAAATATTTCCTACAAGTTATTAGCATTAGTTGATACAGGTTGTACAAAAAATATTATCCATGACAAATATTTCATAAAATGTCCAGACATAGTGCAGACCATAGAAGATAATAAAGCAGAGATATCAACAGACATGTCAGGAATAAAGAAAGTTCATAATCAGTTGGCTTATAACATTGAAATGTATATAAATTGCACAAAATACATCATAGATGAAATCACAATAAGAGATTTATCTATGATAAATGATGATATGATAATAGGCCTTAGATTTCTACAACACTCAGTACAGACCACAGTTATACATGAAGATGGTATAACATTAATTCCATATCAAAATAATATTCCATATATCTCAGAAGTGCGAAAGCGTGGTGAGACACAAAGAAACACAGAAGAGCTAAACACAGAAGAAGAGCTAAGTGCAAATATAGAAGTTTATTATACATCAAATTCATGTATAGAATGTATTGGACTACAATCATTCTCTCCAAATTGGTATAGAGATATTAAATCCAAAAAAGATATAGAAAAGATCATACAGAGATTGGAGGATATTCAAATAATTGGATTACCTATGAAACATTGGGATAAGAATTCAATAGTCTGTAAAATCAGTATAATAAATCCAGAACATATAATTAAAACATGTCCTATTGAAGCCACTCCAAAAGACATAGAGGAATTTAAAATGCACATAGAAGAACTATTAAAGTTAGGAGCTATAAGAGAAAGTAGAAGTCCTCATAGGTCTGCTGCTTTTATTGTTAGAAATCACTCTGAAATAGTTAGAGGTAAGTCAAGAATGGTAATTAATTATAAGAGACTAAACGATAATACTATAGATGATGCCTATAATATTCCAAATAAACAAGAATGGA